>MU671495.1:28176-58583 GCA_026770625.1 Nicotiana glauca | reverse complement strand
TGTCAACTTACATATTTTAATGTAAAAAAATTTTTTAATGCAAGATGAGCATGGTTCTAAAACATGGGTCAAGTTGGGCGGGTTGGGTTATGACCCATTGTTTAGCCCATCTTAAATACACTCTGGGCTAGGTTGGGCAATGACCCACTTATTGACCTAATCCATCTTGACCCGCCCAAATTCAGCCCAACCCGCCCACTTGCCACCCATAATTCCAGCTATTAGTTACATTTATCAGTTTCAGCATTTACAGTTCTTTCTTTAAGTTGCTTTACATACTAGTGCAATTCAAATGTACTGACGTATCTTCGTCCGGGGCCTACATCTCACGATGTAGGTGATGATATACAGGTTGATGATTCAGAGCGCTAGGATTCTCGTACCAGATAGTTGGTGAGCCCCAATTCTTTCGGGGCATTATTATTACTTTACATTCTTTCAGTATTTACAAACAGTCTGTGTTTTTAGCATTCATTAGAGGCTTCATAGAGTACACACTAGAGTAACAATTAGATAGTGTTGCAGGCTTTTCATATTAAGCAATATTTGCTACAGATATGTAACTTTCAGTATATCAGCATGTATTATTTTGTCTTCAGTATTCAATATATTATGATACCACATGTTGATTCAGTCAGCTAGTTGATTCGCTAGGTCGCACGTACTTAGGCACCGAGTGCCGTATTACATCCAGGCCAAGGTTTGGGGCGTGACATTTGTTCTGATTCTAATGTTTGGAGTTTTATATAACAAGAGTACGAGTTAACTATAGACCAAAATTTGAGTTATGGAAGTCCAACTTTTGAAAGTATTAAGTTTTTAGCTATTGTGTTAGTCTTTGATTAATAATTTCTTTCTTTTTGAAGTTCCTTGGTTGGCATGAATCAAGAGTTCCAGTAATCTAGGTTTTGGTACGGATCTTTCTTTTTAGGTGTGTATCTCGTGTCTAAAGTTTGAACATGTTAATACTCAAAAAAACCTAGTGAACAATCCGATCACCTTTTTTATAAAGCTCTTCCTGCTTTGGATTTTGAGATTTTCAAGACTGGTATTGCTTGGGGAACTATTTAGGAAGGAGTACAGGTTTCTAATAGATAGAAAATCTGAAATTGCTATACTCTTGCTCCCAAATTTGATACTGAAAAGTTTATAGCTGAAAAGAAAATTCAAGATATTGAATATAGGATACAGAAACAAGAGGAAAAGGCTAAAACGAAGAAACATGAGAACTTATTAGAGATAGAAGCAAATTTGCACATCGGAATACAAACTCCCTGCACATAGTTACACAACAAAAGATTGAAAACTAACTTGCTGCCTTAGAACCTTCGAGCCTAGCCCGCAACTCCATTTAGGACTCCCACTTCAATTTCACCTCCCTAACCCCTATCTTAAAGGGGAGATGGTTGCTTATCTCCAGAAGGAACTCAAACCTAGGTAGGTGGGACTTTGGGAGGGGGCGACACACAACGACTAATCCGTAAAGACCATTCTTTTGTCTAATATGCCTAACAGCCGCACAGATCATTCCAGGGGAGGCGTATACACATCATATATTGCAGAAATTTTCTAATTCAGACACTTCTTTTTCTAACCACATTTCTTCCCTTTTTTCCGATTTAAAAACGGGGTTAGGGGTGCGCATTGGATAATTTTCTATATTGTATATCACTGAACATCTAAACTGAAATTGGGACATAATACCATTGTGATGACAGGTTAAGTATCAATCTCCAGATGAGGAGTACGTTCTTGTATACGCTTCATTCATCTTTGTTAGATATTTCATGTCTTTTCCTCTGTCCTACTTCTACTAGTAAAGTTAGAAGAGCTTCACAAACTTGAGATGCATCAGCCTCCATCGGGTCATCATTTAATGATGAATATACCATCCAAGCATGGTCTAATTTCCGTTTTGGCCTAACGACCACAGACCCAGGGACTTCTGCGTCACGACACGTGACAAGCCCGTCACTCTTCTCACCATACCTGATCTGAAGAAGCTGGGCACATGCCGCCATCACAGCACCAAGAGGCATCACCACCGGAAATGTAGCAGGCTGGGCAGTAGAAAAAGTTGGCATTTCTGCGTGCGCCACACGGGATAATGTGGCCAAGACCGCTGGAGAAATGCTAGCCTCCGTTTGGAAGGAAACAACAGGAAGCTCCTTTGGCAAATGGTATTTGCTCAAGAACTCCTTCCTCCTCTCATAAGTCAAATCTCCCAAAGCTTGCATGTCCCCCTTCAAAACAGTTGCGGATATTAGAATACCTTAAGAGTAAACAGAAAGCTCTGAAAGAAAACATTTCCTCATAACACGCATCGGACAAATGGAACATAGCATCTATCGGAGTTTATTTTGCTTTGTTGTGTATGAGCAGCATAAAAGCAAACAACATGCAAAGAACATCCAACAGGACAACTCGAACTACACCCATTTGCTCGAAATGTAAATTTTGATGTGAAAGAATCTGATCATCCAGTCTCAAAAAAAGGCAATGGTGGAGTAGCATAGTACTATTGTAAACCCGTTTGGGATTCTACTACACCTGATGAGGGACATGTGATATATTATCTAACACACTCACATACGTGTTACCTGGTTCTAAAGTTTGCAAGGGAACTTGAAAGATTTTTTTATGAAGAAAGAATTTTCTTGGTGGAAGTAAGAGTGGCTTGAAAGGCTAAAAAAGAGAACTGGAGTAGAGAGAGACAACTGGCTACTAGACCTGTACAGCAGATACAAAGAGTAATCTCAACGGGATAAATAACTATAATAGATGTGCTGAATATAGAAAAGAAACCTAGATAACTATAATAGATAGAGAGAAGACAGTCGTCAAAATGAGCTTGCCAAGTTTGATTCGGAATGTGAATGGGTCTGAGCATCCAACCCAATATATTAAGGCAGTGAACAGATTAGAACTGGACCATTATAATCTTATAAGTTCCAGATTCAAACCATTAATCGGAATTCTTAATATCTTAAGCATGATATTAATCATGAAATTCAATTTCTGAAACTTCCATAGGGCATCTCCTGGCTCATGTACAAATTGTTGTCTATCGTTTCCACATCCACAACCATTACATCCAGTCACTCACTCAATCTAAGCGTGTTGGACCACACAATGTGCTTTCCCCAACTTACTGGAGAAGGTCATACTCTAATTGGCATAATTAAGTCATAAATCCAATAAAGAGAGAAGGCATGTTTTTCAGTTTATAGATTATCAAAATACTAGCCGTTTCAAGCTTAACCTCCAAGAAATTTTCAAGTAGCATTAGATCAGTTTTGAGTCAATGCTTGGAGTAATATATACGGTTAAAAAATCACTATTCATGGTCGTAACATAACCATGTTCAAGCAGCAACAATCTTATAACAACTAGGCCATAGTGTCTCGAAACAATGTACCCTTTTATTAGGAACCAATAATATGCATGAAGCTACTAATCCATCATAAATAATAAGTGAGATATCCCAGAATATGACCAAATCTTGATGAGAATTCTTTAGTTTTACAAATTCAGGTTGGTTCAATTTGAAACTGTAAAATAATACTTCAACTATATCTCCTCTTTTACACCTCCCTCGCCAGGATTAGTAAGGTAAAGTCCACACAGGAACCTTGCTCTGGCTGGTATTATCTTTTCAGAAAGGAAAAGAAAACAAGAGCTCACTGATACATGCTCACCAAAATACCCTAACAGTACTCTACATAATTTCTCTCCCAATACAGGTTTAAACAGCAATTCCTGAAAGGAACTAAGATAATGCATATATTGAAATGCCTTCCAACTCCTCATCTATGAAAACAGATTATTTTTCCATACCCCCTCTCTCTCTAATCCACTCCTAATAACAGGAATGGTAAAGAAAACTGCAAGGCTATGGACGAGTCTCTAGGACACTATAAGTGACTTAGGGGTCGTTTGGTAGGGTGCATAAGAATAATGTTGAATAAGGTGTATTAGTAATGCTAGTATTAGTTATGATGACAATAGTTATGCCGACATATTTCTTATCCATTGTTTGGTTTTATGAATTAACGCATCGCATAATTTCTAAAAGAATTATTTGTTTACAAAAATACCCTTATAACCAATCCAATGTAGAGTACAAATGTATAAATTTATAATGAAAAAATTGGCGGAGTATAGATATAAATAGCGGGAGCAATTTCAATGTCAAACTTTACATCAAACTTGCATTAATATAATATCATATTTTAATCAAGCATAAATTTTGAAGGGCAATTTTGTCTCTAAGGGCTCGTTTGGTATGGGGGACAAGGAATAATTTATCCCAGGACTAATTTAAGAAGAGTTTATCTCGTGTTTGATTGGTAGAAAACTGTGGTATAATTAATCCTGGGATTAGTTATCTCGGGATTGTAGTGTTTCTATCCCCGTGGAAAGGTGGAACTATTAATCCCGGGATAATTAATCACGGGATAACTTCTTTCCAACCAAACGACCCCTAAGTTAATGCATGCATCAAAACCCATTGTATTGTTAATACCATGGTTTCCTATGCATAACTAATGCATAGGATAATACCAAATAGCGTGTATAACTAATGCATATGTTCAAAAAATGTACCAAACAAGGTATTATCAATACCCAAAGCTAATACATGCATTATTTTATCTAATGCATCCTACCAAACGACTCCTTAGTGCTTTATCACCTTTCGTAGTTTGATGAGCTAACTTCAGTAGATGTCTTTAATAAATAACTACGCACCCACTAATACCTCTACTAAAGGGAAACTTTTCAACTCCAAGTTTGAACTTTTCTTGACCACAATCTTTACCTTTACTCTCTTTCTTTTTATCGCCAAGAACAAAGCCATACACAATCCTTGTCAGAAATACGTATCATGGGAATCTTGTATTACTATTATCTCTTATTTGTACAAGTTGACCCACAATGTGAAACAGAGAATTTCCCTAGAACTATTGATGATTTTAAGCATGACAGAAATTTCATTTGCTTGTACTCCATTGGAAAATAAAACAAGTTAACAAGACAATCCCATCCCACACTAGAAAAACAATGCACATCAATAACAAATAAGCAATTACTGGTGGATATACCTTGATTACTTTACAGATGAGAATCTCCATAATCTTGCGGATGTTTACATAATCACCAAGCTGTCCTTCCCGCAGAATGTCTGAAGCAATTGGACTTCCACCATAGGGACTCTGCGCTAAAACCAGCCCTGCAACCTTATCTTTCAAATCAGACCAATACATGGACAGAGCAGCTGCTGCATCTACTCCCCCTTTACTGTGTCCAAGAAGCAAGACACGTTTATTGGATCCCCAATAAACTTCTTCAATGTAATCTTTTATTTCTCTAGCATTCTTTTCCACAGAGGCCTGCATATTTCATGTTCGATGGTATGAGATAAAACAATAAACTGCACACATGGTTTACAAACAAGAGAGATACCTCACTATGAATTTTGGCTATATGACAAGTGAGTCCCATTTTTGAAAAGCTTGTTTTTGTATTAACAAAGTAAAGTGGTCCATGATTGCTAAAGAGACCTGCACAGAGAAGAGACGACCAGCAATTATCAGGACATATGCTACTAAAGATGATTAGCTTGCTCATAAATTCAAGACTTTTTGAATGATAAGATCATTTTTCCAGCATCCCCTAATAACTAATAATTAAAAATATCACGAATATAGCATGGTCCAACAGTGGTCAAAGACACGTGCAGGGAAATGAGGGAAAATAATCCACATAATTGTACTGATGAGAGAGACTTTTGGCACAACTAACGTGCTTTCCATAATCTATGAGGCTGATCTAGTTTCAAATGTTAACCATTTTGGTTGTTTACTATTGCTACTGATCGGAAGAAGGGTGCTTTTACCTGGTACTAACAAGTAAACCATCGAATTTGGTAATTTATGTAGTCCGTGCCTGACAAAAAAGATCCGAACAAGGTCAAATTGTATTCGAGCAGACAGTCGCAGTCAATTTGTACATATGGCGTTTGTACCTAATATCGTCGAGGATTTCCACAAATCTATCAGTTTGATCTTTGACAGGAGGCATATGTGAAGCACGTTGTAGCCATCCAATATCATCAGCTGACCCACGAACTGTCCTTCTCACCTTCTCTATAAGGCTAAAAATAAAATGCAAAAACCTTGAGAAAAGGTACTTCAATAAGAGCACGAGTTATACCAACCGGTAGTACCACAAACATCAATTGTTTTTACAATATCAGTTGAAAAAGAAATAGAATGAATTTCCGGAAAACCCCAGCAATTTCTATGTAGTTTCAGTTATGCATGTGCAGATGATTTTACATACATGATTATGTCTAACAAGCATATGATCTGGCATTTAACATGCCAAATTTGTATCCATTCAGATAATCATACCCTTGGAAAATAGAAATGCCATTTGGGCTGGCCTGTGTTGATTGAACCTGTGCACAGGAACTGTCAGATAGATCCTCTGAGTTCCTTGTCACACTACCACTTTGAGAAGATTCTCTAGATAAGGTTCTACTTAATCCTTCATGGAGAAGCGGAGCATCAACAGATGGTTGAGATGAATTACAAACAGCTAAATGACTTCCACTTGAAGAAACACCACTGAAGGGGGGGGATCCTCTACTTTCTGCAGAACCAAATGTAACCATCTCTTGGCCTCCTAATCCTCTGGAGGCAGGTTCTGCTACAGCTGGAAGTAGAAAACAAATCATACAAGCACTAAATTGCAAATCCATAACCAGAGTTCATATCAAATTCTAGGGGAAAAGAAATTTGCTGGTGCCAGAATTCAGGAGTTAAATATCATGTCATTTACATTTATTACCAACTTGCATCTCAAAGAGAAGGGGAAAAGAAAAAACAGAAAGAAATGTTTAAAATCTCAATTCCCAATTTTCCATAGCCTCCCTAAAATTCAGTGGCACTAAGATACAACAACAACAACAACAACAACCCAGTATAATCCCATTTAGTGAGGTCTGGGGAGGGTAGTGTGTACGCAGACCTTACCCCTATCCAGGGGTAGAGAGGCTGTTTCCAAATAGACCCCCGGCATCTTTCCCTCCAAGAACTTCCCACCTTGCTCTTGGGGAGACTCGAACTCACAACCTCTTGGTTAGAAGTGGGGGTTGCTTACCATCAGAGCAACTCCTCTTGTAAGTGGCACTAAGATACATGGCTTCATCTTAAAACAAATATAATTCAAGCATGCAAACAAAAGAATAGAATAGTTATTGTATCCCTCACCTAAAGGATTAAAACTAGTTTTGATCATGGTAGACAATAGACATCTTACATTAAGGATATCAACATCTTCCGTTAGCTTTTGCCACATAATTTATCATCGGAAGTCTAACCTGGAAGATATTACTTGGGTACAATTGGCAAGAAATTCAGAAGGAAATTTTTTTAATACTCTAAAACAATAAAATAGAAGACTTTAAAAGGTAGAAATTCGACTATTCATGGAGCATATAAAATCTTAATGCATCAAAAATCACGTAGGGACCAATCTCAGCCAATCATCATTAACCAACAAATTGGGGGAATTAAAAAAATTACTAAGGGGGAAGAGAATGAACAAATGAAAAAGTTCATGAAGCTCACCAGAAAAATCCATGAAACAGCGAGTAAATAATGATGTTGTGTCAGCAAGATAGGAAGCAGCATCATTGAGAGCCGGGACAGA
Source organism: Nicotiana glauca (assembly GCA_026770625.1). Lineage (NCBI taxonomy): Eukaryota > Viridiplantae > Streptophyta > Magnoliopsida > Solanales > Solanaceae > Nicotiana > Nicotiana glauca. The sequence goes on along the minus strand of MU671495.1, from coordinate 50,867 downwards.
AGTAAGTAGCTGAGGGATACCCCTATTGCTTCTCATAGAACTGTCATTCGCCTGGCCGAAAAAGGAGACAACATTAGGCAAATGATAAAAGACAAGAAATTTTTTCAGAGGTTAGGGACCAAATGAATCAGAACAGTAGGTAGAGGATTATCAATAGACATGTACACTTTAAAAAGATGAAAAACAAGGGATATCTGATAGAAGTTGATAATTTTAGCCCTTAGTTCTTGGACAAAAAGTTGATATCTGACCAGAGACCAAATCTGCACAAAATGGTAGTGACCTTTCCATGTAAACAGAGACATGAACTTCCTGGAGCAACATGACGGAAAACGCAGAAAGGCCAAATGTAGTTATAGATGATAATGGGCCGACCTTCTACACTATATAGGCCGCCTGCAACCACCTGAGTCTTGATGTGAGTACATATGTGGATTCGGTACTGGAGAGGAGATGTGGGCAATATAGGTATTCTTAACCACTCAGTCCTGCACCACTGCTTTTTTCTTTCTGGTTATAAATCTTGTCTGACATAATTTCATGTCAACACAAGGGTTTGAATACAAAGGACTGGCCATCAGTCACACTGCATGATGATAGTTGAAGATTGTAAATTCACACGCCTAGTATCAGGAACTATTTTCGTCACAGCCCGCAACCCCTAAGCAGCCAGCTAGTGGATCTGCATAAATTACTGGAGAGTGGATGCTAATCCAAACCACTGGAGAGTGGAGGCTAATCCAAACCAGGGCGAAAAATAGAGAGTGTGAGTGCAACAACAAGATGTCAGTAGGTTAACAACCATTTAGGATAAACACAATGTATCTCCTCTTTTTTTGGATAAGTAACTACACAATATATTTACTTAATATATTGGATCCTTCACCTTCAGTTCACATATTCACAACTTCTTTTCTAGGCACTTAATTCCAAGTACTTCAGTCACTATAACTTTCCCAACAGGTACATTCGGTTCAGCCTTAACTCACGACTTCCATGAACTTTACTTCAATTCCATTCAGCACTTACACTAACCTAGGAAGTGTCATTCAGCTTGCTCTAACTCCCGCTTACCATCTCTCATCAAGCATGAAATACAAAACGCAATGCCTGAAAGCCATTCCTCACCGCCAACAGTCTCCTAATGCTTTCCTGATAGAAGCAAGTTAATACAAGCTTATATTAATATTAAGCAGAAACGACAGGAATGTCCTTTCACAAGGCAAAGGATTTTCCACGTAACAGATCTAAATCAAAAGTTCAAGAATGAGACATTTCATTCGACAAAATACTTCCCACTTTCTACTTTCTACTTTCTCCCACCTCAGTCTTAAGTTTCCACCAATTGAAGCCTCAAATTCGTACCTAACTATTTTCACTGTGCTCAGCTGCTTTGTCAAATTCCAGCACTGCATGTGATTTTAAGCCAGATTTGTGAAAACAGAAGGAGGTCAAGAGTGAGGTTCTAGCTAAGTGCCACCGAACAAACAGAAGTGCTCCGAGTTTGAGATGCTTGGTTCTGTGGGCTGTGGCTGCCTGAGAACTAGCCTTCCCACTTAATTGTCTTATATAGCCACTACTAGAGGAAGAACGTAAAAATTTATAAAGTGGACAATCCACTAAATTATGATCCAATAATTTGATAAGATCAACGGGGAATCCTGTCCATGCTTAATGCAGACAGTTTTAATATGTCACCATGTCAAAAAATGAAAAAACTTGGACTTAAGATAACTCGAAGAAAAATCACAAAAATTTAGTAGCTCTCATGAACCAGTCCTTGTAGGTGACAACTCCAACGATCCTGGTACTACAAATATAGAGGACTTTCAAGCGGATGGGCTAGTAACCAAACAATCACATCAGTTGACAATGCAGCCAACCCCAACTAATGCACTCTTCAACTAATAGAGACAAGAGGAAAGGAATGCCACAAGTAATATGTTAGTTGAAGTTGAAAGATGTCAAATCAACACATTACAATTCACTGCCACACAAAAAAAACAAACTCTAAATTTCAACTGAAAAGCAATCTGATATAATGTTAAAAGCAGAAACTACTTGAATGTACAAAGAAGCTATAATAACTATTAGTATTCATGGATAAGTATTCTTAAACTATTAATTTTCAGTGGGAAAAACTCTCTCGTTTGAAAACAAAACAAGCCAAATTTTGAAAAAAAAAGACTTATCATATGGGACAAGCTGGGATGCTAGACTAAAAATGAAATGGGTGAAGTTTCAGGTATTGTGAAATACGTGCTGGATGCTTAGGGAAAATGATCAACGCGTATTCTATGCCTTCATGGGTGAAGACAACTTTAAGGCAAAGGTCAAAGTGTTGAAGTAAAGTATAGAGCTCTGCAATTCGAATGGTATAGATTTTGTCTCTAGACTTCATTACTCTAGTAAATAATTCGTGGCGAATATCTCACACAGGGAGAGCTTCGAATGACATTGAAAATATCTAAAGCTTCTACCCCTACTCAGAGGCAAAATTATAGCACTGTTTTATGTAAGCAAAATCATGGCAAATTCATAAAGATCTTCCTAGCACTAAAGTTTACTTCGATCAAACTAGACGAGTAATTCAAAATGTACATCCTTGACCTTGGATATTTAAATTTCCCTATTTGTTTTCAGCATAAATCAAACTGGTTCCCACCATTCAAGAAGGATTTTCTATTGTTTTTATTTAATTTCGCAAATTAGTAATCATAGGCAGAGGAGCCTTACCACAAAGGGCTCGCTCGACTCTTGAATTGTGTTGTTACGTCGGTCCATATCATAAACCCACTGCTAATAAAGCAAACAAATAAATAAAAGTTATCAACAAAATTTAAGTAAAAACCATGAAAACACATCTTCAATGAACAAAATCTAAAACTTACGATGTGAGATTAAAAATTTGAAATACATCAAAACAATACTTAAAACTAAAATTCAGAGTATATTAACAAAAAACATGTACCTTTAATCTGCAAATGAGATTGAATTATGCCTAGGTAATTTTACGATTCTGGGAAAAAAATTAATTGTTTTTTCCAACAAAATAAAAATTATAAAGAGGAGGTTTAGAATGATGGAGAAAGGGTAAATTGCTTAATTGCAAAGCAATGCCAAAGTTAACGGACACTTCATGGAGAAGAGGAAGACGACTAAGAAATCACAAGAACGACGTCGTACCGAAACTTACGTGCGAAGGATTACCGATTAAATGTGAAAGAAAATGACGGTTGTCGGGGAAAAAATGACGGTTGACGGTTAGGATTAGCGGAATAAAGATTGGGCACCGCCCTACGTATTTGGGCGGGGCCCATAGCCAAATTAAAAAATAGCCAGATTTATAAGTGATCGTTCAAAAATAGTCTAATTTAAAAAGTAATCGAAATTTAGCCACTTTTATGTAAAGATAAATCTGAGCGAAAATACTATTCAAAATCCGAAAAATACTCCAGTATATTATGTTGGAGTTCCAGCATAAGTATATTTGAACTCCAGCATATTATACTGGAGTTCCAGGATAAGTATGCTTGAACTTCAGCATAATATGATGGAGTTCCAACATAAGTATACTAGTACTCCAGCAAAAGTGTACAACATTTAGAATGGTTCTTGCATGTGCAGTCTACCATATTTGGCAAGAGCGTAATTGGAGAACCTTTAGAGGAACGCAAAGAAGAAGTGATGAAGTGACCAAACTGATCATCCAAGAAGTACATTGTCGAGGAGTGATGAATTCTAAGCTAGCTAAACATTTACAATACTTGAATTTTTATCCTTAGTTGTAGATGAATAGTTAAGTAGTTAAGAGGACACTAGATTTGGGCTGCCTGTCCAAATCTATGTGATTGTGAGGGTTTTGATATATTTGTAAATATTTCCCTGGTAATAGAAAATTAATTACCAAAAAAAAAAATATTAGAACTCTAGCATAATATACTGGAGTTCCAGCAAGTATAGCGGTCCAGTATAATATACTGGAGTTTAGAGCACTGGTGCTCCAGTCTCCAGTATATTATACTAGAACCAGCAAAGTATATTGGTCCAGCATAATATGCTGGAGTTCATACACAGGTGCACCGAACTCCAGTATATTATGCTGGACCGGTCTCTATTGCAGCAAAATAGTGGCTATTTTTCATTGACTTGGTAAACGCTAACTATTTTTGAATGAACAGTCCGAAAACTGGCTATACCATGCTATTTTTACGCTGTTTTTGGACTAGTCTTGAAAATCAATGTATTTCTCAAAATGGATTTTGATCCAAAAAGAATTTTGAGTTTTGATATAGATTTTTTTCCTAAAAGGATAAATAAATCCTTTTTACTTTTATTTTTTGGCCAAATTAATTTTTTTTCTTATTGAATACCACTTCCAAAAGAATAAAAGATGTATGTGTCCATTACTCGGTTTTGTTTTTATATGTTGATGGCTAGTAGTATTTAACACATATATTAAATGTCCAATGGTATCCTAGGATAGAAATAGGTGAGTAACATGTGAGAACTAGTAAATTATGCTGACCGCATAAACAACATGTTCACACCATTAGTGGATAAATTTAAATCATTTCTCCATTAATGTTCTTTCATTTGTCATATGACATTCTTCCATAGTTCCAATAAGTTAAACTAAAATTGCATGAGTAGTGAACTCATGTCTTTCTTATTTTAACTTCATATTTGAAGGGGGGAAAAAAGTGAAATATCTTTGTTCTGCCTAAAGACAGTACAAAGAAAATGAACAACCTAATATCTTAAACCAAAGGTAAAGAGACTCAAAACTTGAAATTTAGAGACTCCTAAGGAGAATGCCTTCAAAAGTGATTCCAGGGCCAAATGCTAAAGCAAGTCCCCATTCTTCACCACCATTTTTCTTATTCTTCAACTCTTCCCTCATATACTCCATCACATAGAATATAGTATTGCTACTGACATTTCCATAATCCATCAATGCCCTTCTGCTACAATCCAGTTTCTCACTTTGTAAATTCAGTGTGCTCTCCAATCTGTTAAGTATAGCCGGTCCGCCTGGATGAACAGCCCAGAACAAGTCATTGTACTTAGCTTCCTCCAAATCAGCCTTAGCTATAATTTTCTTGCAAAATTCCTCAATGTTGCCTTGAATTTTCTCAGGCAGATCCCTTCCTAATTTGAAGTTTATCCCTTCTTCAGTAAGTCGCCCATCGATCACATTATGTGTCCCTGGCAAGAATTGCTGAGTTGCAAAATTCAGTTCCATGAAAGGAGATTCTTTTCCTACAATTGGTTCAGTTCCAATAATAACAGCAGCAGCTCCATCACCAAAAAGTGCAGCACCAACAAGATCATATGGTCTAGCATTATTTGGTGGCCTAAAACCAAGAATTGTAGTCTCAGAAGTTGTCAATAGAACTCTGCTCCCTGGATTGTTTTCAGCTATATCTTTGGCAACTCTAAGGCCTGTGACACCACCATAGCAGCCCAAAAAATATAACATTACGCGCCCAATGTCATTCCTCAATCCAAGCTCAGTTGCAAGGTAAAGATCACCTCCTGGTAAACGTATTTCGCTTGAGGACACATACACAATGTGTGTGATTTCCTCTGCTGATCTTCCCCATTCCTTAATGCAAGCTTGGCTTGCTTGTTTTGCCATTTCCACAACTGCTGGATTTGCAATTTCTAGCCTTTGCTTGATTGATGGTGTGCCTTCAGTTGCTAGTTCTGGATACTTGTCCAAAATTTCTTTTGACATCACTGTATATCTGGTCTTCACAGTAGTAGTTTTACCTACATACAAATAATAAAAACAGAATAACATGGAAAAGTTACTAGAAATGTTTTAAAGAGTGTAACTTGTATACACTAACAATCAAAAGAGTTTTTCACACTATCATATCATCAAAAAATAACTACAGGTAATCGTCCAACAAAAGTTGGACTTGTAACGTGGAAAATTAGACTTTTTACCTGCTACAGCATGTTAAAATATGTTAATAGTGTAAAAAGTCTTTATATTGTCAGTATACAAGTTAAATTCATGGAAAAGGTCAGGATTATAAGCATGAAACATTAATTAATGGAAGTAAATTTTGCTTACAAAGGCGCTCTAACTTCTCTTTTATAGCCAAATCTTGACAGTTGGTATCGCGAATGTAGCCTTCAACCAAGCAATCCTGAGGGACAAGTTGTGCAGGGAAGGCTTTGCCCATGGCAAGAATGGTGGCTTTTCCTGGCGTAGGAAGGCGCGTCGATGGCTGAAAAAAGTACTTGGATGCGCCATTAACGTTCTTGCCGTTCTGTGACATATTGGATAAATATGGAAGCTAAGAGAATGAGACTTAAGATTGCTGTTGTCTGATGAAATCTTAGTATGAGATTGTTTCAAACATGTTATTGCATCAAATATAAATGGAGAGCTAAGTCTGTTGTTGGAGAAAGGTTGGTATAATTGTGTTAGAGAACTTCTGGCATGACAAATTATAAAACTAGGGCATGCTTTAACAGTGTTGCAGATTTTAATATATTATGATTGAGTTCTTGTGGCTTGTTTGTGTGAAAGTATAAATATAAATGTAAGCAATCTTTTCATTTTTCTCACTCCCTTTTGTTTTTCTTTCTTTTTACTGATATTAGTTTTTATATTTTTTTTTGTGCGCAGGGGAGGGGGCAAAGGGGGTAATGCACCAACTAGCTGCAACACTACTCCACTGGTCATTGTTCAAATGTTAATTCTAAGAATGTGTTGTGTTTGTCTTCTTATTTTTTATTGGTAAAATGTTGTTGTTCTCCAGATATATCAATTTTGAAATGCATATTACACGCCCTACTGAGATAAAATACAAGATATAATAGTGTGAAAATAAGCAGTATAAGTAAGTGCGAACAACAGTAAAACAACACAGTGTAAAGAGAACAGCAACAAGTTCACAGAACAACACAAATACAATGTAAACACCGGTGGAAATACAATTCAGTAACAATAATACCAACCGGGGATATCCAGGATACCGTCCTGAGTCCTATTTTCTTTTCATCTGTCAAGTGGATCTCCCGGGATACAGTCTCGTAGTCCAACTATCAATGTACAGGGGGATCTCCCAGGAATCTAACCCGTAGTACTAAATATAAATACTCAGTACTGGAGAAATCTACCAAGTGTATTCCCGTAGTTCAATATAACTTTGCAGGGGGAGATCTCCCGGGAATCTATCTCGTAGTCCCAAATATAAATGTGGAGGGGGATCTCTCGGGAATCTATCCCATAGTCCCAAAGTAAACAAACAAGGGGGGAGCTCCCAGAATCCGACATTTGTAGTCCCAATGTAAATACACAACAACAATCAGAGAAATACTCAGAAAATATCAACTTCACAATAAGACAAACAAATAGTCTAGCCTAGCCTGCTGCACAGTATCCAGATAAGACATTTTGAGCAAGTAAATCAATTAAGTCAATTAGACAGGCTTCCCTAGATTAACAACAGGCTTAAATTCCAAGTAGTATAAACAAGAAAAGTAAAAATACAATTTAAGGCTATTTTTAATGAAAATAGGATTTTCAACAATTAGCACAAATACGCACTCGTCACCTCACATAAAGGGCATTTCAATTACCACAATACCAATTCTAAGGGGAGAGTCCCCCACACAAGGTTAGACAAACCACTTACCTCGAACAAGTGCAAGTCAACCCGATACCATGCTTTTGCCACGAGTATCCGACTCCAAATGGCCCAAATCTATTCAATTAAATTGCATATTGTAAATAATACTTCAAGTAACTGATTCTACAATTAAATTCTAAGCTAATACGCGAAATTATGTGAAATAACCAAAACGCCCCTCGGGCCCACGTCTCGAAATAGGGTAAAATTTATATTTCCAGAAATCTCGCACTCTCACGAGTCTAACCATACAAAAATTGTCCAAATCCCATAACATTTTGACCCTCAAATCTGTGATTTATCTGAGAGGGTTTTCTAAACTTTTCCAATAAAATTCATGGATTAAATGCCAAACCTAGTAATAGATTCGAGTAATCTAACATAAATTAAGTTAAGAACACTTACCCCGTTGTTCCCTCTGAAAATCTCTCGAAAATCGCCTCACCTGAGCTCCAAATCGCCAAAATGGAAAAGGGGAAGAGTCCCATTTTCAGAACTTGAAATAATCTGTCCAGAATTTTTTGCACCTGCAGTTACTGTTCAACGCAGGTGCGGTTAATATTCACCGCAGATGCGATTACTGTTCACTGCAGGTGCGGTTACTGTTCACCGTAGAAGCGAATAATGCAGAAGCTGAAATTTCAGCAGCTTTCTTCAAATTCGAATTGATCCGTTAACCTTCTGAAACTCACCCGAGGCCCCTGGGACCTCAACCAAACATGCCAACCAATCCTAAAATATCATTAAAACTTGTAAAAATATTCAAAATACTTCAAACAATATCAACACACTTATTTTTCATCGAATTCAAGCCTAAGAATTTCAGAAACTCTAAAAATACGCTTTCGATCAAAAAGTCTATCAAACCTCGTCCGAATGACCTAGAATTTTGCGCACACATCACATTCAATACTACGGAGCTACTCCAACTTCCAGAATTTTATTCCGGCCCTCGGATCAAAATCTCGCTATCGGACCGGAAACTTTAAAAATTAAACTTTCGACATTTCAAGCCTAAATTAGCTATGGGCCTCCAAATCACAATCCGATCACACCCCTAAGCCCGAAATCACCTAGTGGAGCTAACGGAACCATTGAATTTCCATTTCGATACCGTATTCACATTGTTCCGACTATGGTCAAATTTTTAAGACTTAAGCTCTCATTTAGGGACTAAGTGTCCCAAAACTCTCCGAAATTCAAAACCGAACGTCTCGGCAATTCAAAATAGCACAAATAAACTTGGGGAAAGCAGTTAATAGGGGATCAAGGCATTAATTCTTAAGACGACCGGTCGGGTCGTCACATCCTCCTACACTTAAACATTCATTCATCCTTGAACGAGCATAGAGACATACTTGAAATAGTGAAAAAATGAGGCTAGCGGCTGCGCATATCCTGCTCGGTCTCCCAGGTCCCCTCCTCGACCGGTTGACCTCGCCACCGAACCTTCACTGATACAATGTTCTTTGACCTCAGCTTTCTAATCTGTTTGTCCAATATTGCTACTGGCTCCTCAACATAGGATAGGTCCTTGTCCAGCTGGACTGAACTGAAATCCAACACGTGCGACGATTCACCGTGATACCTTTGGAGCATTGAAACACGAAATACCGGATTAACTCCTGCCAAGCTGGGAGGTAAGGCAAGCTCATAAACAACCTCCCCAACTCGCCTTAATATCTTAAAAGGGCCATTAGACCTTGGACTCAACTTCCCTTTCTTCCCAAATCTAATAACACCTTTCATAGGCGAAACCCAAAGTAGAACCCGCTCTCCAACCATATAGGAAACATCACAAACCTTCCGGTCCGCATAGCTCTTCTGTCTGGACTGGGCTGTACGGATCCTATCCTGAATCACCTTAACCTTTTCCAAAGCATCCTGAACCAAGTCTGTGACCAATAATGTAACCTCACCCGGCTCGAACCAACCCACCGGGACTCTGGTGCTCATAATTAACCTGCTCACAGTTGAGGCACCGAATTACAAACCCGACTAGGCTCCGAAAGATCCAATCCCACAAACTGGTTGGCTAAGGCCTGAACATCCATTGCCATAGGCCTCTCTGATGCTAGTAGGTAAGCTAAACTTTCCAAACTCTCTGCCCGGTGACTCAGAGCATCGTTCGCTACATTGGCCTTGCCCGGGTGATAGAGGATAGTGATGTCATAATCCTTCCACAACTCTAACCACCTCCTCTGGCGCAAATTTAGATCCTTTTGCTTGAACGGGTGCTGCAAGCTCCAGTGATCAGTATAAATCTCACAAGGCACACCGTAAAAATAATGACGCCAGATATTTAAGGCGTGAACAATAGCAGCTAACTCAAGATCGTGAACATGATAATTCTTCTCATTTACCTTCAATTATCTGGACGCGTAGGTAATCACCCTGCCGTCCTGCATCAATACCGCTTCAAGGACAATCCTCGAGGCATCACAATAGACAGTATAAGACCCCAAACCTGTAGGCAATATCAAAACTGGGAATGCAATCAAAGTTGTCTTGAGGTTATGAAAGCTCGCCTCGCACTCTCCCGTCTACTGGAACGGAGCACCCTTTTGGGTCAGTCTGGTCATAGGGATGCAATCGACGAAAACCCCTCCGCAAAATAACGGTAGTAACCCGCCAAACCAAGGAAACTGTGGATCTCTGTAGCAGAGGATGGTGTGGGCCAACTCTGCACTACTTCTACCTTCTTCAGATCCACCCGATTACCCTCGCTCTGATACCAACTTGTCACGGCCCCAGTTTGCCAACTGTGAACTATCGTGACAGCACCAAGTCCCTATGACTAGGTAAGCCTAACAATGCGGAAATAATCTAAACTTACGGAATTGAATAACCAAAAGTCAAAATAACTGAATGGAACCATATATAAGTGTCACTTGGCATATACACACAACTCCTCAATTCTGATACAATCCCAAAACCCGAAAACTCAAGGATCCACAAGCTAAGAAAAATACAAGACAGCTCTGATATCCAGAATGTCTAACAAGAACAGAAGGTACATAAGGGCTAAATACTAAATGCAGGAATAGAAAGACTCCTCGTTCTGCTGACGCGGCAGATATACCTCAAAGTCCCGTAAAATCGCCTTGCCTCAAGAATGATAAGCCTGAGTAGAGGTACCTGGATATGCACATGAAAAACATGCGCAGGAAAGGGATGAGTACACCACAACGATCTCAGTAAGTGCCAAGCCTAACCTCGGTTGGGTAGTGACGAGGAAGGTCAGGGCTCTACTAAGATAAAATACAAGATATAATCCAGTAGTGTGGAAATTAGCAATATAAGTAAGTGCAAACAACAGTAAGATAACACAGTGTAAAGAGAACATCAACAAGTTCACAGAACAACGCAATACAATGTAAACACTGGAAAAAATACAATTCAGTACCAATAATACCTATCGGGGATCTCCAGGATACCGTCTTGATTCCCATTTTCTTTTCATCTGTCCAGTGGATCTCCTGAGATACTGTCCCGTAGTCCAACTATCAATGTACAAGGGGATCTCCTGGGAATCTAACCTGTAGTCCCAAATATAAATACCCAGTACTAGGGGAATCTACCAGGTACATTCCCGTAGTTCCATATAACTGTGCAGGGGGAAATCTCCCAAAAATCTAATCCGTAGTCCCAAATATAAATATGCAGGGGGATCTCCGAGAAATTTATCCCGTTGTCCCAAAGTAAGCAAACAAGGGAGGAACTCCCAGAATCCCACATTCGTAATCCCAATGTAAATACACAACAACAATCAGAGAAATACTCAGAAAATATCAACTTCACAATAAGGCAAACAAATAGTCTAGCCTAGCCTACTGCACAGAATCCAAATAAGGCATTTTGAGCAAGTACATCAATTAAGTCAATTAGACATGTTTCCCTAAATTAACAGCAGACTTAAATTCCAAGTAGTATAAACAAGAAAAGGAAAAATATAATTTAAGGCTATTTTTAATGAAAATAGGATTTTCAACAATTAGCACAAGTACACACTTGTCACCTTACGTACAGGGCATTTCAATTACCAGAATACCAATCTTAAGGGGAGAGTCCCCCACACAAGGTTAGGCAAGTCACTCACCTCGAACAAGTGCAAGTCAACCCGATACCATGCTTTTGACACGGGCATCCGACTCCAAATGGCCCAAATCTATTCAATTAAATTGCATATTGTAAATAATACTTCAAGTAACTGATTCTACAATTAAGTTATAAGCTTATACACAAAATTATGTGAAATGACCAAAACGCCCCTCGAACCCACATCTCGAAATCGGGTAAAATTTATATTTCAATAAACCTCGCACTGTCACGAGTCTAACCATGCTAAAATTGTCTAAATCCCATAGTATTTCGACCCTCAAATTCACGATTCTATCCGAGAGGGTTTTCTAAACTTTTCCAACAAAATTCACGGATTAAATGCCAAAACTAGTAATAGATTCGAGTAATCTAATCAAAATTAAGTTGAGAACACTTATCCCATTATTCTCTCTGAAAATCTCTCTGAAAATCGCCTCACCCGATCTGCAAACCGCCAAAAATGAAACCCATTTTCAGAGCTTGAAATAATGTGTCCAGAAATTTTCGCAGCTGCAATTACTGTTCACCGCAGGTGCAGTTACTATTCACCGCATGTGCATTACTGCTCACCACAAATGTGGTTATTATTCACCGCAGAAGCAAAAAATGCAGAAGCTGAAATTTCAGCAGCTTTCTTCAAATCCGAATTGATCTGTTAACCTTCCGAAACTCACCCGAGGCCCCCGGGACCTCAACCAAACATTCCAACCAATTCTAAAACATCATTCAAACTTGTAACAATCTTCAAAATACTTCAAACAACATCAACACACCTATTTTTCATCGATTTCAAGCCTAAGAATTTCAAAAACTCTAAAAATACGCTTTCGATCAAAAAGTCTATCAAACCTCGTCCAAATGACCTAAAATTTTTCACACACGTCACATTCAACACTACAGAGCTACTCCAATCTTCCATAATTTCATTCTGTCCCTCAGATTAAAATCTCGCTATCGGACCGGAAACTTAAAAAATTTAACTTTCGGCATTTCATTACTAAATTAGCTACTGGCCTCCAAAACACAATCTGATCACACCCCTAAGCTCGAAATCACCCAACGGAGCTAACGGGACCATCGAATTTCCATTCTGAGACCGTCTTCATATTGTTCTGACTATGATCAAATTTCTAAGACTTAAGCTCTTATTTAGGGACTAAGTGTCCCAAAACTCTCCAAAATTCAAAACCGAACATCCCGGCAATTCAAAATAGCAGAAATAAACTTGGGGAAAGGAGTTAATAGGGGATCGGGGAGTTAATTCTTAAGACCATCGGCCGGGTCGTCACAGAATCACACAGATTTATTCATATAGGTCTAATACAAGTTGCTTTTAAGCCACTTACTTTAAGAGGCTTACATGAAAGCTTCATAGCAGCTCTCAGAGATGGTAGAAATCAAAACTAGAAAAAGTAACTTATAGGGACTATGCAAACCAGTTTGGCCTATGGTCCAGTTAATTTTAATGCTTATCCTAGTTTGCAAATTTCTTTAAATGATGAGAATTCTTTAAATGATTTAATAGTTAGCATTAAATTACATGGTTATGATTATTTACCTGGTACAGAAGTTATATGAATTTGTTATAGGATTTATTATAAACCTTTATATACTTTGAATCCTATGTGCAAAATTATGGATTTCAAAAATGAGACTATTATTATAGAAACTAATTTTGGTAAATCCAAAGTCATTACCAGAAGACCTATAAAATGGGATGAAACAGACTTTCCCAAAGAATGGGTCATAGAGGAAGCGGTGGCTCCTCAAAACACTAGTAATTCTGAGGTAATAGAAATATAGCACACCTCCAACGGGACTATTAAAATCGGGTTGAATAAACCCGTTCAAACTGATAATATCAGTTTAGCATCTAGATTAACTAGATCAAACCCTTCTTATATTTCTCCAATTGATTATGTGGTAGACTTTCCATCTAGAGCATCCACATCGCAAATTAGAGAAAATAATAAAATTGATAATATAAGAATTAGTCGAGATTATATTGTCAAGGTAAATTCAGATCTTGAACCAACTGCATCCGAATGGATTTTTCAAATGGTGTAGATGATGGTTGAAAACCAAATAGATTTTAGTCCGGGTTCACCGGCAAGAAAATTGATTCTTGAAGAATTTTTAAAACCCAAATGGGGTGTTCTCAGAAAATGGTTTTTTGAAAACTTTAATGATGATTTAATACAATTCTTCGGACATGATTTTTATAATGACATAAGCAAGAATGAATAAGATTATTGCTTTTATTCCATGGTTCATATCTAAACATGTTTATAATTATATTTCGGTATTGGAACGAGATTATATGCTCACTAGTGGGAAAATTACCAAATCAATTTTTCCACCCCAACAATCATTTCAGATAGGAGAAAAAGATAAAATAGTCTATTTTACTGCTTTTTCAAAATTACTTGAAAATGATGTAGCTGCTATTATAGCTAAAAACCTAAACACAATGCTCACTCAGAATAATTATACTAATATGTATATTAGTATTTTGGGAGAACAGTGTCACGACCCATTTTCATAATAGGTCATGATGGAAACTTGCTCCTACTCATAACCCAAGCTCTCATCTAGCTGAATAGTACTGAAGTCTAACACATGGGAAAAGTCGGCATGATAGTTTCGAAGCATCGACACATGAAAAACTGGATGAACTCCCGATAAGCTGGGGGGTAACGCAAGCTCATAGGCAACCTCCCCAACTCTCCTCAATACCTCAAAAGGGCCAATAAACCTTGGGCTCAACTTTCCCTTCTTCGCGAACCTCATAATGCCCTTCATGGGCGAGACTTTCAAGAGAACCTTCTCACCAGCCATAAATGATACATCACGCGCCTTCTGATCCACGTAACTCTTCTGTCTGGACTGAGCTGTGCGAAACCTCTCCTAAATCAACTTCATCTTATCCAAGGCATCCTGTACCAAGTCTGTACCATACAACTTAGCCTCACTAGGCTCGGACCATCCGATAGGAGAACGACAACGGTGACCATATAGAGCCTCGTATGGAGCCATCTCAATGCTGGACTAATATTTGTTGTTATATGCAAACTCCTCCAAGGACAAGAACTGATCCCACTGCCCTCCAAAGTCAATCACACATTCTCTAAGCATATCCTCAAAAATCTGAACTGTCTGCTCCGACTGCTCGTCGGTCTGAGGATGGAATACTGTGCTAAGCTCTACACGGGTCCCCAACTTACTCTGAACGGCTCTCCAGAAATGGGAAGTGAATTGAGGGCCTCTATCTGATATGATGGAAACAGACATACCGTGCAACCAGACTATCTTCCGAATGTAAATATGGGCATACCTCTCCGCTGTATAAGTAGTCTCCATTGGAATGAAGTGATCCGACTTGGTCAACCTATCAACGATGACCACTGAATCGAACTTCCACAAAGTCCGCGGCAACCCAGCTATAAAATCAATGGTGATACACTCCCACTTCTACTCCGGGATAGGCATCCGTTGAAGTAGGCCACCCGGCCTCTGGTGTTCATACTTGACCTTCTGGCAATTCAAACACTTAGCTATATACTCCACTATGTCTTTCTTCATCCTCCACCACCAATAATGCTGCCTCAAGTCAGATACATCTTCGTGGCAACCGGATGAATGGAATACCGCGAACTGAGAGCCTTTCTAGAATCCTCTACCTCAGACCATCAACATTAGGAACACATAGACGACCCTGGATCAAATAATACCAAATCATCTCTACCATCGACAGAAATATGATGACGGCGTTTGAGGCCAATGCATCTGGCCTAGGCGGAAGAGCATAGAATCTAGCTGGAGCGCCAGCTGGCTGGCCTCCACCTGCCTAAGCAATAGCTAGCTGACCTCTACCTGTCTGACCTCTACCTCTAGGACGGCCTCTACCAGCCTGCCTTTCACCTCTAGGTGGTTGGGAAACTGGTGCTGATATCATGGCCTGCTGACCTTGCTGCACTGCCTTGCCCCGAAGTCTGGGGTAGGTCCTCTTTATATGATCTGAATCTCCACACTCGTAGCATACTCTCGATACCATGGCTTGCTGCCCTAAAATTTGAGCCTGCTAATCCGAATACCCACTGGAAGAGCCTTGGATGGCTGGGGGCGATATGAACTCTCTAGCACGGCACTAAAAGGAGCACTGGAAGAACCCTGATAACCAGAGTACCCCCAGAGGAACCCTGAATAGCTGGTGGGCGGTAAGAACTCTCCGGCATTGCACTAAAATAAGGTCTCACTTGAGCACCTCGGGGAGGGGGTGGTGTTGAGAATAGGGTCTTGTTTGGCTGACCCCTCCCAAACTGGCCTCTACCCCTAGCTGGGGCACCTCTGGACTCTTCGGAAAATCTATCCCTCTTATTCTGCTGCATCTGCTCTCTACCCCTTTGACGATATCCCTCAATCCTGGAAGCAGTCTCTACCACTAGCTGATACTCTATATCCATCTCTACCTCTCGGGCCATACCTTATCGAATACAGGGGTGCAACCCCGTAACAAACCTTCGCACTCTCTCCGCATTTATGGTAAGTATCATGTGTGCATGGCGAGACAACTCAAAAAACCTCGCCTCATAATCAGGCACAGACATCTGACCCTGCTCAAGATGCTCAAACTCATACCGCAGCTCCTCCTTCTCAGAAGGTGGAGTGTACCTATCCAAGCATAACTGTGTGAACTGACCCCAAGTGATGGGAGGTGAACCTACTGGCCTACCAAGAATATAGGACTGCCATAATCTACGGGCCCTGCCCTCAAGCTGAAAAGTAGTGAAGTCAACTCCATGCGACTCCAATATCCTCATGTTGTGCAGTCTGTCTCTGCACCTGTCTATGAAGTCCTAAGCATCCTCATGACGCTCACCCTCGAAGACCGGAGGGTGAAGTCTAGTCCATCGGTCCAATAGCTTTTGTGGGTCACCATCCATAGCTGGTCTAGGCTAGGCCATCGTTGTGGCAACTGGCTAGGCCCCATCTACGGGTAGTGCACCCGGGGTCTAATATACTGCAGCTACATGACCAGGAGCATGGGCAGTAGGGGTCTGTGTTCCCCCTCCCGCCTGTGAGGTAGCTGGATCTGCTAGAAATAAACTAGCTTGAGTCATAAAATCCATGAACCGTAGCATACGGCCCATGACCTCCTAAAATCCTGATGTTGTCATAAAGTCTGTCGGGGTGGGCTCAGCCGCGGGTGCCTCACCCTGCTCCTCAATAGTAGGATCACCTGGGAGGAGGTAATGATGGCAATTGGCTCCTCCTCATAATCCAAGCTCTCATCCAGCTGAATAGTACTGAAGTCTAACACATGGGAAAAGTCGGCATGATACTTTCGAAGCATCGACACATGAAAAACTGGATGAACTCCCGATAAGTTGGGGGGTAACGCAAGCTCATAGGCAACTCCCCAGATCTTCTCAACACCTCAAAAGGGCCAATAAACCTTTAGCTCAACTTGTCCTTCTTCTCAAACCTCATAATGCCCTTCATGGGCGAGACTTTCAAGAGAACCTTCTCGCCAACCATAAATGATACATCGCGCGCCTTCTGATCCGCGTAACTCTTTTGTTTGGACTGAGCTGTGCGAAGCCTCTCCTAAATCAACTTCACCTTATCCAAGGCATCCTGTGCCAAGTCTATACCATACAACTTAGCCTTACTAGGCTCAAACTATCCGATAGGAGAATGACAACAACGACCATATAGAGCCTCGTATGGAGCCATCTCAATGCTGGACTGACAGCTGTTTTTATATGCAAACTCCATGTCACGACCCCAATCCCGGTCGTGATGGCGCCCAACCATATAGCTAGGAAAACCTGACCAACTATCACTTACGAACCCAATTGTATAACTCATTACCGACAATTTAAGGGAATTTAACAGTTTTAAAATAATAAGCCGATGTTTAAAATAAAAACAATACGGAACAGGCTGAAATATCCGACGAAACACTCCCAACAAGATCTGGGGTCACGAGTCTCGGCCTCTAAACAATAGAGTAACAAATATCTGAAAATACATAAGTCTGGAATGCAGAAATAAAACTGAATAAAAGGGGAGAAGTCGGGTCCTGCGAATGTCAGGCAGCTACCTCGACACTCTGATAAAACTCTGGTAGAAAGCGACTGCTCAGTTAAGTCTCCGGAACACCTGAATCTGCACACATGGTGCAGGGAGTAAAGTGAGTACTTCCAAATCAGTGGTAATATACATATATAATGGCTGAAAGTAAGAAATCCCGAAATACCATAATGTAAAGCTGAAACTATCCTCTTAGCACATTTAACAATAAGAAACAATAAGTCAATAACAGACAGATATCAATGTATGAATGCAATGCAATGCATATGACCGCTGCGATGTACAGCCCGATCCATTGGGTACCCGCAATCACTGTGGGGGTTTAGACCCCGGAGGGGCTTCTACAGCCCAAGCGCAATGACATAGTAGCATTCGCTGCAACCTGTAGCCCGATCCACAATCAGTCCATATATATATATATATATATATATATATATATATATATATATATATATATATATATATATATATATATGCAAGCAAGCCACACGGGCACAATCAATTCCTATTTTCGATTTCCATTTAACAGGTATTATAGTTTAAGTGATTTAAGCCTTAGAAAATTTCTACTCATCTTTAGACAATATTTAACTCAGGACTGATATCATGGGAACATGCTCAATATCATGGAAGCAGTGATAATAACCCCTATGGGATCCAAATAGTTGGTTTGCAGCCCGAATATGCTCATAACAATCCAAGTAGGATGTTTACTAGTCAATTTCTAGGCATATAACACAGTATAGACATTTCTCAGACGAACTAAGCCATAGTCCCATCCACAAACGACCCTACACTCACAGTAGAGTACGTGTCTCGCCTCAATACAGTGTCACAATGTGAGATACCGGGGTTCAAACACTCAGGTCATCATCTACATCTATTACTCACCTCAAGCCGACCACAAAACTAGTCCGCCATGCCTTTTCCTCTCGAATCCGCCTCCTCGCGCATCGAATCTAGTCAAAACCACAAAGAATACATTACAATAGGCTAATGGAACATAAACCAATTGAAATTACTCAAAAACACAAAGTTGGCAAAACCCGAGCCTCGGGCCCACTTCTAAAATTTTTTTGAAATTTACATCACTGAATTCCTCGTCTCGCCACGAGTCTATGCATATCAAATTTACACAAATCGGAGTTCGTTTGACTCCTCAAATTCCAAGTTTACACTTTTGTTAGGTTTCAAGCCCTAACCTCCATTTTTACCCCTTAAATACTTGGATTTTCAGTGTTTAATCCTTGTTTTTACACCATAACAACATAATTCGAGGCTATAAATTCTTACCTGATGGAATCCCCTTCGAATCCTCTCCAAATCGCCCAAAATCGCCTCTTCCCGAAGTCAAAATGTTCTCCTTAACCTCTGAAATTCGCGACCACTGTTTTATTAAAACCCTTCAGCGATGTTCGCTTATGCGGTCCCGCTACCGCTTATGCGGGACCGCTTCTGCGGCCGATTGACCGCTTCTGCGGTTCTCACTAATTTGCCCAGGAATCACTTATGCGATCAGACGTCCGCTTTTGCGGTTTCCTCCTACCGCTTCTGCGGTGATTTTTCTGCTTTTGCGTAACCGCTTACGCGTCCAAACTTTCGCTTTTGCGAAATTGACCAGGTCCATCGAGGACCGCTTCTGCGATACAACAACCGCATCTGCGGAACCGCTTATGCGTCTCCTTTTCCGTAGATGCGGAAATACCAGAAGCTATAAAAACCAGACCTGCAACATGCTTCAAAAATTCCCATTTAATCATCCGAAATCACCCAAGACCCACGGGACCTCAACCAAAAACACCAACACATCCAACAACCTTATTCAAATTTGTTCCAATCATCAAAACACTATCATTAACATCAAAATCATCAAATTTCACCAAATCAAAGCCTAAGTTTCTTAAAAACTTCAGAATTGCACTTTCGATCAAAAACCCGTCCAAACGATGTCCGAATGACCTGAAAATTTGCAGACATATGCAAAATCACCTAACGAAGCTACTGCAACTCTCAAAATTCCATTCCGACCCTCGGATCAAAATCTCTCCTATCAACCGAAATTCGCCAAAATTCCAACTTCGCCAATTCAAGACTAATTCTTCACCGAGCCTCCAAAATCAATTCCTATTGCACTCCTACGTCACAAATCATCCCCCGAAGCTAACCGATTCATGAGAATTCACATCCGAGCC
This sequence comes from Nicotiana glauca, assembly GCA_026770625.1. Taxonomy (NCBI): domain Eukaryota; kingdom Viridiplantae; phylum Streptophyta; class Magnoliopsida; order Solanales; family Solanaceae; genus Nicotiana; species Nicotiana glauca. The sequence continues at coordinate 30,826 of MU671495.1, read as the reverse complement.
TCCTAACTAAATAGTCAACTTCCAGTTGACTTTTCCAAAACAAGCTTCTTTCTAAGAGACTAAGTGTCTCATTTCCAACTTAAACCAACTCAATTCTATCCGATTCATTCAAATACTGATATTGAAGTATAGAACAACATAATATGGGGAAAACAGGGCAGGTCGTCACATCCTCCCCAACTTAAACAAACGCTCGTCCTCGAGCGTGCCTTGAGTTGTCCTAGAAGCCAACCAATAGCTAAATGACCTTACCAAGCATATACCCAGGGTGATCCCTCGTCACCCTATCTTACATAGGTCCGATAATATAACTCCGCTGAAATTTCACAGTCCATCTAGGCCATAAACCGTAGAACCACATTGCACTTTCCGAATTCATACTCAAAATCAGAAGCTCTTATTAGCTAAAGTCTTATTCCATCACTTTCATACACTGCCAACGATAAATAACACACGTGATAAACCGTAACCATTCCTCAGGTCACTCATACATGAAGCCACTTCCTTGTTGACTAATACCACAACAGATTTTCGGGCCAAACCTCGATATGGACCCTCTAATCAATTGAAATCACATCTGTTTGCATTTACTAATAACTCCAACGATCACCTCGAATTCAACGCACCACTCTGGTGATATTAATAAATGCAAACAGATGTGATTTCAGCTGACATCTCATCACAGGCCTAAGCTACAACTTGCATAATCCGCGCACCAATGATGGGCGGTCTGAACATACTCAAATCATGACAAATGACTCAAACAAAAGAGCTGAAACTCAAATTCCTCAGTACCATCACAACACAAGGCTGGGACCCCGTCCCACATCATAGAAATAGAATACCTGTATCTACCCCGAAGGGTCTAATCTCCACGTAGCCTCGCTACAATGCGCGATCTTATACAAACACGGTCACACATGAAGTACCTCAAGTCGTTATGCTCAAAATAGACAGTCACACATAGATTGGTATCTTAAACCAAGCAGTCCATCACACCCACGGTGAAGCTAGTAATATACACCATTCAATCCCGAAAGGACACAACCAATGCGCTATTCGCCGAGCAACTCCCAATACGGACTTTCCTCAGAAACCAGGAAGCAAGGCATACAAAGTAACATATGGAAAACTATTCTCAACATCACATTGTTGCGGCATGCAACTCAATCCAGATAACATACCCATGGAGGCGTGCCACCCAATCCATACATATATCTCACCGAAGGAGATGCACATCGAGCCAAATTTGCTCATTACAACAAAATACTGAGTGCCTAACAATATCTACATATAGCGTTATAAGCTACAAAACTCAAGCACAATCCAAAAATCATAACGCCTCATAGCATCGAAAGAGCACCTCATAGATCTCCCCAGATCACTAACAAGCTCAATAACGAGAGATTAAACCTATCCTTCAACAATACATATCAGGGCCAACCAAGCCATCTCAATCTAAATTCGTAGCCAATCAGCTTACCAACAAACTCATTACCAAGAAGCCTAAAGTTGCTCCTTCCCATTTTTATAACTCCTGTCAGAGCCGTACAATACGGTGCCCGATATCGAATCAATACCGAAATCCACAATCTCGCCAAGCGACATGCCCGGCCACAAGAAACGCATCCGAAAAAGTCCTTCAATACCGGAACTGAATCAATGGTAGAAACCTCTATACTGACATCCGTCACAAAGGCCCAATTAAGGAAAGCAATATCTCATAGCCGTTCGCTGGTCTTTGGAGTTCCAACCACTCTGCTATTAACATGATCCGATACACCTCGCCACGCCGCCTGTGGCATTTTCCAACATAGCCCATAGCAAAATAGTCTAGAGTAACCCTCATTGAGACAATCAGTCTACAGCTCAACATCATATACAAAATCTAACATACCAATAAGGAAAGATCCACTCGGGCCTCCAAATTCAATAGCCGCTAACGGTACTGATGCACACTGTTCACAACCACTACATAACCTGAACATGAGAACTCACAGTCTCCAGCTCCACATAGCACACAAATCATTGTACCTGATCCCCAAGTTCTGCATTATAAATACATATTACACCTCGAGTACCTAATCATTCTTCGAAGATATTCTAAAATTCTCCTGTGCCATCAAACACACTCAGATATCAGCAGTCGATCTATTAAGAAAAATGCCGCAACACTACTCAAGTGCCATTAACTTAATCATATTGCCCTTTTTCTGAAACATATACCCTTGTCAAATCACTATGATTAGCAACACTGTTTCCTTAGTCATATGAGGATCATTCACTCAAATCCTCTGAAGATCGATTCTTAAATCACCTGCAACTGCCCATGCCGCTTAAGAATTAAATGACTTTCCATTCCGAACTAAACCGAGCCTTACACATACAAATCCCAATCCTCCACCACATAACGCATATACCATACCACATTAGGATAACATGAGAACTTTATCTCCCTTCCGCGCCACAGACATCGACGCACTCAACTAGTCAATAACTTTCATTGATCCCATTTAGAAGAAAAATCATTACACACTCCATGCTTCGTATACCCATAAGAAATATACTCATCTTCAAACCACGGTAAAACCCAACAAGAACATCTCTGCCAATTCCATTTGTACAAGCTAAACTGCCAGGACTGAATCCT
>MU671495.1:0-22843 GCA_026770625.1 Nicotiana glauca | reverse complement strand
GCGCATACAGACGTGTGGAAGGAATTTCAAGAGTTATATCTCAAGCTGAATCAAGTACGCACGATAAGAGTTCCAAGAAAGTGAAGTTTTCCTAAAGGTTCTGCAGACTCTCGAGGATAAATACAGACGTCTCCGTACCGATCCACAAGACTCTACTAACTGGCTCATGACTCATGAGGCCTAGTAACCTAGGCTATGATACCAACTTGTCACGACCCCAATCCCGATCATGATGGCACCCAACCATATAGCTAGGCAAGCCTGACCAACTATCACTCACTAACCCAATTGTATAACTCATTACCAATAATTTAAGGGAATTTAACTGTTTTAAAATAATAAGCCGATGTTTAAAAAAAACAATACGGAACAGACTGAAATATCCGATGAAACACTACCAACAGAATCTGGGGTCACGAGTCTAGAGCCGCTAAACAACGGAGTAACAAATATCTAGAAATACATAAGTCTGGAATGCGGAAATAAAACTGAATAAAAGGGGAGAAGTCGGGTCCTGCGAACGTCAGGCAGCTACCTCAACAACTCTGATAAAACTCTGGTTGACAACGACTGCTCAGCTAAGTCTCCGGAATACTTGAATCTACACATNAATAAATCAATGACAGACAGATATCAATGTATGAATGCAATGCAATGCACATGACCGCTGCGGCATACAGCCCGATCCATTGGGTACCCGCGCTTACTGTGGGGGTTCAGACTCTGGAGGGGCTCCTACAGCCCAAGCGCAATGACATAGTAGCATTCGCTGCGGTGTGCAACCAGGCCCACAATCAGTCCAAATATATATAAATAAGCAAGCAAGCCACACGGGCACAATCAATTACCATTTTCGATTTCCATTTAACAGGTATTATAGTTTAAGTGATTTAAGCCTTAGAAGATTTCTACTCATCTTTAGACAATATTTAACTCAGAACTGATAACATGGTAACATGCTCAATATCATGGAAGCAGTGACAATAACCCCTAAGGGATCCAAATAGTTGGTTCGCAGCCCGAATATGCTCATAACAATCCAAGTAGGATGCTTACTAGTCAATTTCTAGGCATATAACATAGTATAGACATTTCTCAGACGGACTACGCCATAGTCCCGTCCACAAACAACCCCATACTCACAGTATAGTACATTTCTCGCCTTAATACAGCGTCACAATGTGAGATACCGGGGTTTCAAACCCTCAGGTCATCATCTACATCTATTACTCACCTCAAGCCGGCCACAAAACTAGTCCGTCATGCTTTTTCCTCTCGAATCCGCCTCCTCGCGCGTCGAATCTAGTCAAAACCACAAAGAATACATTACAATAGGCTAATGCAACATAACCCAATTGAAATTACTCGAAAAATACTCAAAAACACGAAGTTGGCAAAACCTGAGCCCCGGGCCCACTTCTCAAAAAATTCCGAAATTTACATCACTGAATTCCTCGTCTCGCCACGACTCTATACATATCAAATTTACACAAATCGGAGTTCCTTTGGCTCCTTAAATTCCAAGTTTACACTTTTGTTAGGTTTCAAGCCCTAACCTCCATTTTTACCCCTTAAATCCTTGGATTTTCAGTGTTTAATCCTTGTTTTTACACCATAACAACATAATTCGAGGCTATAAATTCTTACCTGATGGAATCCCCTTCGAATCCTCTCCAAATCACCCAAAATCGCCTCTTCCCGAAGTCAAAATGTTCTCCTTAACCTCTGAAATTCGCGAGCACTGTTCATTAAAACCCTTCAGCAATTTTTGTTTATGCGGGACCGCTTCTGCGACCGATTGACCGCTTCTGCGGTTCTCACTAATTTCCCCAGGAATCGCTTATGCGATCAGACATCCACTTCTGCGGTTTCCTGTTACCGCTTCTGCGGTGATTTTTCCGCTTTTGCATAACCGCTTACACATCCAAACTTCCGCTTTTGCTGCGGCTCCTTTTTCGCAGATGCGGAAATACCAGAAGCCATCAAAACCAGACCTGCAACATGCTTCAAAAATTCCCGTTTAATCATCCGAAATCACCCCGAGGCCCCTACGACCTCAACCAAAAACACCAACACACCCAAAAACCTTATTCAAACTTGTTCAAATCATCAAAACACTATCGTTAACACCAAAATCATCAAATTTCACCAAATCAGAGCCTAAGTTTCTTAAAAACTTCCAAATTGCACTTTCGATCAAAAACCTAACCAAACGATGTCCGAATGACCTGAAAATTTGCAGACGTATCCAAAATCACCTAGCAAAGCTACTACAACTCTCGGAATTCCATTCCGACCCTCAGATCAAAATCTCGCCTATCAATCGGAATTCGCCAAAATTTCAACTTCGCCAATTCAAGCATAATTCTTCACCGAGCCTCCAAAATCAATTCCGATCGCACTCCTACGCCACAAATTATCCCCCGAAGCTAACCGAATCATCAGAATTCACATCCGAGCCTCCTAACTAAATAGTCAACTTCCGGTTGACTTTTCCAAAACAAGCTTCCTTCTAAGAGACTAAGTGTCTCATTTCCAACTAAACCAACTCAATTCTATCTGATTTATTCAAATACTGATATTGAAGTATAGAACAACATAATATGGGGAAAACGGGGCGGGTCGTCACATTCCACCAGGGGCAAGAACTGATCCCAGCTTTCCCTCCCCTTTTCGCACATGCGGTCTCATTCTTGCAGATGCGGTCCCTTGACCACAGATTCGAAAATCACTACTAGTGAGGTTCATTATAGACGGGTTATAAGTCATTTTTTTTATATTTTCACTCCTTCTTTGGGCGATTTTGGAGGTTTTGAGAGGAAGTGTTCACTTATCATTGTGAGGTAAGTTTATTCCACCCATCCTTAGTGTAATACTTGCATATTAGGTAGATTAAACACTAAAAATTAGGTAAAATCAAAGGGCTAGAACAAGACCTAGGGTTTTATTAAAAGTTAGATTTAACTACCAAAATTTTTACGGAATTAATTAGAAATCATATATCATTGATTCTTAGGTTGTAGAGAACAACTTCTTCAAAAAATTTCGGAATCCGGGCACGTGGGCCTGGGGCCGGAAATTAGGTAACTTGTATTAATGGTTGGGAAATTTCTTAAATAGCTAGAATTCAATCTTGTGAGTCTATATTAACTAGTTCTTACTTTATTTAACTAGCTTGGGATTGTTCGGCTCTGAATTGAGGACTTGGACTCGTTCTTGGTATTGGAAGTGCACTCTAGAGTGAGGTGAGTCTCCTTTCTAACTTTGTAAGAGGGAATTGTCCTCACAGGTGTAATAATAGAATAAATTGCCACTATATGGTGGGGCTACATATGCACTAGGTGATGAGAGTCCGTGCGTAGCTACTATTATGCTAAGTTCAGGTAGTCTAGGACCCATAAGCATGCTCTATGTGATTTACTTATAACTTGATGCTTAGATTCGGACTCGTATAAACCATGCTGATTAAATTAAATGAGACTGGTGGTAGGAACTTTATTTTACTTGGCCTTTTAAAGAGAAATTGAACATACGTGTGAATAACTGTTCTAGAGTTATATACCGTTGTCTGCCTGCTGTTGTTTTTAATTATGTTGACCGCGTTGCATGATCAATTCGCGAGTGGGTTAATAGATGCATCTATGGTTTTAGTCGTTCGACCCTCGACAGTGCATAATTTATTTTTACGTTGGATCGGGTCGCACGTCCCTCGATATTACTTGCGCATGTTCTTGCTTAGTGTTATTTTTCTCTGTGGAATGGACTTTATATCTGCTTGATTTATATATATATATATATATATGAATACCCACGATAATATTTGGAAAGGAACTGTTATTCTATGCTTATAAATACTTAATAACTTGTGAAATCCATGCTTATTATGAACTCCTCTCACTTTATTGACCCTAGTAGGTATCATCTCGACTTCTCGTCTCTACTTCTTCGAGATTAGAGGGGATACTTACTGGGTACATATTATTTATGTACTCATACTACACTTCTGTACTTAGTTGTACAGGGTCTGAGGCAGGTGTATTTGGCTATCTGTCTGGTGTGCATCACTGAGCGGACTCAAGACTTCTACGGTGAGCTGCTTCCATTCCATGCCATCATGACCTATTATGAAAATGGCTCATGACAAACAGGTTATTACAATATAGTAAAAATTAGACAAGCTTATAATTGAAGTCCAAAGAATCCAACAAAAGGATACTAAAAGTAAAGAGCAAATTGCTACTACAAGTATCCAACCTCCACCTGAGGTAAAAAAAAACTTCAAACTAAAGAGTCTAAATGACCTTGAAGAACTTCTTAATAAGAAGTTTGATGAATTTAAGGTTAACACCTTAAGTTTAGAGCATATTCCTGATAAAGGCAAATGATTACAAGTAGAAGAGGAGATTAATAAGATCTCTGAAAAATATGCTCGTAAACCATACCAAAGGATATTTTATTATCCAAGACTAACCCCGAAAGATGTCCTAATAGAAGAACCCGACAATTACCACTATCACCAGGGATATAGTGGGTCAGACATCTATGAATGAAATATAGATGGCCTTGCGGATAGAAAAATCTATATCATAGTACATAGAATGCTTATATACAGTATTATCTGTAAAGTTAATAAGAATACAGATAGAGCTATTACAGAAATTATAATAGCTGGATTTACTGGTCTACTAAAAGGATGGTGGGATAATTATCCTACCCATGAACAACATTTGAAAATTATGAATGCAACAAAGACAGAAGACAATAAAATTGTCCAAAATTCTGTTTATGGTTTAGCTATGAATATCATAGAACATTTCTCTGGAAGATGGTCTGATAATAGTGAACCATTCGAACTATGCTTCAAAATTTGAGCTGTAAAAACTTAACATCTTTTAGATGAAGCGCTATGAAAAAACCCAAAGGAGAAAAGCTTATCATAAAGCTAAAAAAGGTTTTATAAAATCAAATAAACCCCAGGCCTGTTACAAATGTGGTAGAGTAGGCCATTTTGCTAAAGATTGTAAAATCAAGGATAAGATTAAAAAAACTTGATTTAGATGATGATATCAAAGATTCTTTATATAAGATTCTTTTAAATTCCTCACCAGAAATATCTGATAGTGATAGGGATGATTCATCAACCAATGAAGACTCACGAGTCCTCCAAGAAGAAGAGTATATCTTATTTTCTGAAGATGAGCAAGAATCCTGTAATAAGGGACAATGCTCACAACAATGTTGTAACACTGAGGATGATCTTTATAATATTTATTCTCAGTTCAGAGACTTCAATATCAATGTCTTAACGAATGATAGTATTTTAGAACTATTAAGGGTTATTAAAGACCCTGAATTAAGATTCCAAATTATTGATAAATTTTCTATAAATTCAGAAGTAGAAACAGAGATAGAAGAAATTCCATCTCAAAAAGGACCTTACATTATGGCTGAAATCAGAAAGCTTATTAAGCTTAAAACACAGCCTGATTGACTAGTAACTGTTCAAGATCTGAACATAGAGATTAATAATCTTAAAAAAGAAGTCACAGAGTTAAAGGCTTCTAATATAGCCTTGGATGAAAGAGTTTTCAAATTAGAAAATTCTGACATTGTGATTAAATAATTCAGTACAAATATTACTGAAAAAGAAGCTAGAGTTGGTACATCTGAAAGCGTAACCGCTAGTAAATTACTACGAGCCATTGATTATACTAACGATGTTAGATGAGTTTTTACAAAAACTTCAGTATTTTACTACTCAAAAGTTTTTAATAAAAGTAACTCTTTTAATTGATTATAATTTTAAAAGAGAATTCACTGGTTTATTTGATAATAGTGCAGATTTGAGCTGTATTAAAGAAGGGGTAATACCTTCCAATTATTTTCATAAGACCACACATCATTTAAAAAATGCTACTGGAGGTCAAATGGGTATTTCGTAAAAACTATGAAGAGCCAATATTTGCCAACACGATATCTGTGTACTAGAAAGTTTTATTTTGGTAAAAGACATAGCTCAAGACGTAATAATAGGTGTCCCATTTTTTCATAAACTAACTCCTTTCAAAAATTAGGATACAAAAAATTTTACGGGATCTTACAATGAAAAAGAAATTACGTTTGAGTTTATAACTCAGCCAATTCAAAGATATTTGAATGAAATTATTTCTAATAATATTTCTGCAAAAGTTAAACAAATTGATTTTTTGAAAAATAAAATTTGTTCTCTCACAATTAGTCAAGATTTAAAAAATCCTAAACTTTTTAAAAAAATTATTCTTCTTAAAAATCAACTCTCAATGCAAATTTGCGGGGACCATCCCAAATAATTTTGGATTAGGAAGAAGCACATAATAAGTCTTCCTTATGAAGAAAACTTTTATGAGGATAATATCCCTACCAAGGCTCGGCCTTGTCAGATAAACTCTGAATATTTAGAGTTATGTAGAAAGGAAATTGATTCCTTGAAACAAAAGGGTTTAATAAGACCTTCCAAGTCCAAATGGTCTTGTACAGCTTTTTATGTTAATAAACATGTTGAACAGGAACGAGGAGTTCCTAGATTAGTAATTAATTATAAACCTTTTAATAAAGTTTTAAAATGCATTAGATATCATGTTCCTAATAAAAAGGATTTACTGGATAGGTTACATGGGGGTCACAATATTTTCAAAATTTGATTTAAAATCAGGTTATTGGCAAATTCAGATAGGTGAAAATGACAGATATAAAACGGTTTTTAATGTTCCGATGGGTCAATATGAGTGGAATGTTATGCCTTTTGGCTTAAAGAATGCCCTGAATTGCAGAAAATTATGAATGATATATTCTTACCATACACTGATTTCATAATTGTCTACATTGATGATATTTTAATATTTTAAAAAAATATTGAAATACATTTCAAACATCTAGATTTATTCAAAAAAATTATTATCCAAAATGGTTTAGTCATATCCAAACCAAAAATGCTTATTTTCCAAAACAATATTAGATTTCTTGGTCATAATATAGAAAATGGAAGAATTATTCCTATTAATTGGAGTATTGAATTTGCTTCTAAATTTTCTGATATAATTACAAATAAAACTCAACTCCAAAAACTTTTAGGAAGCTTGAATTATATCTCCCCTTTTATAAAGGATTTAGCAAAAGATACTGCTCTTCTTTATGATAGATTAAAGAAGAATCCAAAGGCATGGACTGATAATCATACAGAATCAATCAAAAGAATTAAACAGAAGATTAATAATCTTTTATGTTTAACCCTTGCCAACTCAAACTGGGAAAAGATTTTCGAAACTGATGCCTTAGGCATTGGGTATGGTGGAATATTAAAACAGTGCTCCCCAATAGACAAACAAGAATTCCTTGTTCAATTTTATTCGGGAAAATGGAATAATTCCCAAAAGAATTATGCTACTGTAGCTAAGAAAATCCTTGCTATAGTAAAATATGTTATGAAATTTCAGACTGATTTATATAATCAGAAGATTTTAATAAAAATTGATTGCCAAGCAGCAAGATTTATCTTTAATAAAGATTTCAAACATGATGTTTCCAAACAAATATTTGCAAGGTGGCAAGCATTATTAGCTCCATTTGATTTTGAAATAATCTACAAAAAAGGGTCAGATAATACTCTCCCAGATTTTCTTACTAGAGTATATTTGAACTCATAGTTCTTTGGTTATTACAGATTATGAGGCCTGCATACAGACCTCCTCGGAGTAGAGGAAAAGGAAGAACATCTTCCTATGGCAGAGGGAATAATATTCTCGCTCAAATGGGGAACCGGCAATTGATAGCTGCTAATACAGCAGGTATTCCAGGTGGTAATACGGATTATGGAACACCCTTTTATACAAAGATTTTATGGATTTTATAAAATCCATAAAGGAAAAAAGTACATCAAATGTACCAACATATTCCTCAGTAATAACAGAGAAAAGTCATGAAAACCTTGAGGTTTATAACCAAAAGGAAAAGAAAGAATTAATAATTTTTTTAGAGCAATCCGACCTTAAATGGAAGGATAATCCATGGCAGCTTATGGCTCGGTATTTATCATATGCTACTCCTGCTTATAAATACAAGATGCACTATGAGATAATGCTCTCAACTACAAGATCCGCTAAAATACAGCACTTCTATCCTGCAAATACCAAGAAAACTTATAGTTTTTCTAAAATTATTATTAAAAAGGTACTAGCCTCAGATGAATGGGGTATCAGTACATTAAAGGATAGAGAATATACTCATCCTGACAATAAATTCGCAGTTAAATTCAATTACTGGGACTACATAGAAAGTTTTAATAAAACCTTTCTATAGGAGAATCCTAATAGGAAACACTCGTGGTTCATTATCTGTTCTAATATGAACAGTCAACAAATTCCAAATTAGTTTTTTAAATGGTGGAAATCTTATTGTCCATCGTTAGAAATATTTCCTTTAAAATTCAAGAGTTTATATACTCAATGGGTAGACATATCTCCCAAGATTATTTCACTACAAACTGATAACATCTTCTAAGATGGCATTGCAGCCATGTACTTTTTATAGAATTCTCAATTCCTTGGATAATAAAATGGGATGTACAAATTGGTTATACCAACTAATCGTTGCCAACTCGACGCTATACCAAGGTAGGAAGAGCGGGTCGCAATAGCTTTTACCCGAATAGAGATCGGGATCGATTTTCTCAGGGAGCTAGTAGTGGAGTTGGATTTTCTGTCTAGTCTAGAGATGTGTTTGTACTCCTAATGTCACTTCAAACATTTTCGGTTTTTGATTTTTATAACTACTATTATAAAAATAATGATTAACACTAAATTATGCTACAAGAATATTGCTAAGTTATATTTATTGTTAAGAAAGAAACTAGGGTCGTGACACTACCTAGGTGGTTAATTGATGGGTAGAAATTACTAAGGGTAGATGGATATATGTGGGGCTTATGCTATAACCATTGCATAATTGTACCCACTCTCACACCTCTCGGTAGAGAGAGTAATCTTGCCCAATTGATTCTCGAGAGACTAATTGGGTAGGCCAATTTGATAAAGCAACTATGGTTCAAGTAGGGTGATTACTCTCTCGAGATTTAACCCGTTACTTGGGACTATCATTTCTCATGAGTCCATCCCAATTTCTTGTTAGGTCAATTTTGGGGTCATAAACTCTCTTTCTCAAGAAGAGTCAAACCCATTAAGCTTGAATCTATGTTTGCAACTACGACTTCGAAATTAAAACATAAAATCAACCCAAATAGCAAACACCCATAATCAATCTAACCCTAGTTGGCAACATCCATCAATTACCCACACTAGAGTTGAGCCAAAACCCTAACTAATGGGTTTAGCTACTCATGCTAGATACAGAAATTGAAGGAATAGATGAAGAACTAAGCATATTAATTGATTACTAAGAAGAATCTACAATAATCTAATGTCAATAAAGAGCAAAAGTGCCAAAAATGGCTACAAAAGTGAGTTTCACGAGTGCGGCCCAGTCTCTGATATAAAACTTGACATAAAAATGGTAAAATGTTCTATTTATACTAGGCTGGAAAAACTGGACAAAAATACCCCTACGGGGTCAGTGCAGACCGCGCAAAGTGGACGTAACCGTACTGGCTCTTGGACTTCTGATTTTTGCTTCTATGAAGTTGGGGACCACATACCGCGTGGAAGTGCACTGCGACCGCAGTGGAAGTTGGCACGACCGCACAAAAATGAATGCGAGCCCTATTGCTTGGAATTGGCAAAATGTGAGCTCTCTGAATCTCTGCTCCGCGCACCGCACAAAAGAGTAGCGCGGCTGCGGAGCCTAACCATGGACCACGTGAATCATACCGCGCCTGCGTTGCCTCCATCTTGAAAATGCAAACTCTCTAAACCTCCTAGTGCGGCCGCATTCACCTTTGCGCGGTCCACACTAGGTTCCCATTTCCTCAATTTACTTAGTCTTTGACACTTGAGCAGGTTTCACTCCTTTTTGAGCCGATCTTTGACATTCATCGCTTTGTCGATCAAACCTGCAATCAAGCACAACTTGTGAGAATTTTGGGACTATTTTGTAGCAATTTTTAACCAAAGCATAAGCAAGTAGGGGCGTAAAACATGTTAAAATACCCACTTATCAACTCCCCCAAACTTAAACCTTTGCTTGTTCTCAGGCAAACAAAATAGGACCCACCCATTAAAGGACAATCCAAGTGATTCCAACTGTCCTAAAGTAACCTTAGCAAGCATCAATTGGGACTAACCATTGCCCTCAACACAAATGGATCATTAACAACATTCAAACCTTGAAAACTATGGATCAAGTGTGACACAAGAGCCAAGAATTGACTCATTACATCAAAGAACTCTCTCAATTACTTTGGTTGATGTGGATCCCAACTCTCCCCAAGCAAACCTCACCATTTAGAGTATACGCATACAAATCGAGGTTAATGGGAGTTCACTCGTCTTTCTCAAGAAAAGGTCACAAGTCCGGCTCTAGGTACTATATGCTTGACCCTCATGTAAGTATCCACTAATGCGTGTGTCATCCAACTCAAGATCATATAAGGCTTTTGTGGAGTTAATGTGAAGGCTTTTGGGTAAGGGTTGGATATGTTTTTATTCAATTGGGTTCAATCTTCCCTTAAACACTTCTTTAGATTCACTGGCACAATTCACTTGACTCTTTGAGTCATTTCACCTCTTCCAAGGGGTTAGAGAGACACTTTCTCACTCTTTCTTAAGCAATTCAAAACATTTCTTCTTTTTTCTACTTTTTCCACACCCTTTTCGCTTTTGTTTTTCTTTGAATCCCTCTTTATTTTTTTCTTCCACATTGGGCTTTCTTTTTGTCTTTTTCTTTGCTTTCTTTTTCATTACTTTCCTTTTCTTTTTGCTTTTGTACCTTTTATCCATTTTTGTTTCCTTTCTTGTCTCTCCCCCCAATCTTAGATTTTGCCATTACTCAAGGGAAGATATGGGTGCCAAGAGAGGGTAAAATTTAGAATGGGTATAGGCTTGTAGCATTGGTTCATGAAAGAAGAAGGTTCAAAGCTCAAAAGGGTTAACTAGGGATTATCTCATTGGTAAGCTATGGAATTGTTAAACTTATCATTTGGATGAAGGATAACCTATAATCACTTCTCGAGTCGAATTTCACTTAAAATTTTGCCTCAACAAACGTTCGGGCCAAGTTCTAGACCATTGGCTCGGGACTTGGACTCATAATTCAATTTCTCACCACACACACTCACGGATTGCTTATGACATAGAGTCGAGGGCCCATAACAACTTTAGATACGAATGAGCATATAATAGTCTCAAAGGACCACATGATGTTTGTTTGGCCAACTCAAGTGTCTCAAGGTCATTACTTTCACCATCCTAAACACAATCGCTTGTCTTTGACCATGGGATCAAAGGAAAATGTATTAGGCCCAAGTAAAGCTATGCTTGAAGTACTATTAACTAAAAATAAAAGAAAAAGCAAAAACGGACTCAAATCCTTGAGAAGGTTGTCACACCATCTATCATCGGGAAGAGCCACCCGGTTCACACAATAATCCACCCTGGAAAGAACCGTGGCCTTAAGAAAACCAAGGTCTTTTTGAAAACGCTAAAAACAAAACAAAAGGGTTGCGAGCGCATCTACGAAGCTAAAAATGAAAAATTTTTATGAACATATTAAAATAAAAAATAGAATAAATATTTACAATAGGGGATTAGAATATACAACGGGGGATGAATATATATAAAAATGTAACTTATCTTTATATTCATACCAAAATGGAAGATAAAAAGTATGATAAAAGTACTGAATGTAAAGTTACATACATACCAAATAGATAATCAACCAAAAACGTAAACTAAGTCAACTACTATATACAATCATCCAGATAATTAACACAAAAAAAAGTAGGGCGCACCCCCGCGAATAAAAGCTGGCATTGTCCCCAATGCCAACTAACAAAATAAGGATCAAAAAGTCATAAGAAAAGATATAGGGGCTCCCTAGGCTTGGTCCGTCTGCATGGGATCATCAGTGGTCCCCAAGTCCTCTGTATATGCGGGAACCTCAGACTGGCTCCAGATCTCCTACTGCTCAACTGTTGGGACTGGGACCTGTTCCTCGACCGGCTGGATGTTAGGTATAGTATGTGGCAAACTGGAGGAGAACTCATGTGGGGCTGCCACCTCAATAACTGCATTAGATGTGCTGGGGAGCTTCCTCTTCTTCCTTGGTTGCCTCGGTGTCTGCTCCTACTGTGACTCTGCTACTGGTGCTGCTGGGGCTGGGGCTGGGTCCCCGAATAGCAAGTTTAGAGGCATCTGGTATGCCAATAGCTTGTCCATATCAGTCTTGAGCTATTTCACAGACTCCTTGGAAGCCCATGATCTCCTCATCTTCTTTTTCTCCTTGGAAAGCTCCTTCAGAGCCTTGCCATGTGACTCCACTTCTATAGTCAAGGTAGCTTGTGTCTGCATAATATTTTCCTGGTGCTCCAGGAGCTTCTTCAAAGTTTCCTCAATGGACTGAGGAATCTGAGCTGGCTGAGGTGTTGATTGGGTCTGAATGGTGGAAGACAATATGGACAACTTGGATGTCGCAGCTGATATCCAGTTGTTCAAACTAGCCAATGTTTGGCTCAACTGATGGGAAGTGAGGGGATGAGCCCGGGAAGATGGAACCCTCGGGCGAGTTGAAGTACCGGGACTAGCAGTAGAGGAAGATCCTGGAGGCAAATCCTCAATTGTAGTGGCAGCAGGCACGATGGAAGGCTCGGTAGAAGGCTCTACTGTAACTGGCTCCTCAGACTGGCCAGTTGGGGCAGAGGCAGGTGGCTGGTAGCTCTTGTGTTTAGGGTTGTCCGGACCCTGCATATTGTACTAAGAGTAAGGATCCACAGGCTTGGTCTTGACATCATATCTTTTTTTCTCCACCTCTAGGTCCCGGAAATACATTGAGAGGGTGTTGGGAAAAGGGTAATTCTGGTCATGCTCTTGTCCCACAGTAGAAATCACACGGGTCATCACATTGCCCACATAGATAGGGTACCCGGCCATAATAGATGCAACAAGAACAACCCGGGTAAGTGGAATAGTCTGATCGTGGGTAGAAGGGTCAAGCCGACTGTATACAAAAGTCAACCACCCTCGAGCCTCAAAGTTGAAGGTTTTCCGGTATATTTTTCTCCCTGCCTGCAACCACTCTGGCACAGTACCTGGGATTGCCAAGTACGAGGCCAACCAAGGACGGACTTCCTCACCCATCCCTAACTTGGCCAGATATAGAGACTCTTCTTCATCCCGGAACCCCAAATACTCATTAAAAGAATTTCCATCAAACAGCACTGTTTTGTCTCTAACTTTGGTCACTTTAGTATCCTTGACGATGTGGGCCACATTAGAGTAGAATTCCTTGACCATGTGCTCATTAGCATCGATGCACTTCTCCATGAAAAACTCCCAGCCCCTTCTAGTTCTGAACTCCCTCTGCACATTAGGGTTGTGGGGTAAATAGGTCGGTGTCAATAAAGCTCCTCTCCGATATCAACTTCCTCATCGGCCAGGACTCCCTAAACTTGTGGTAAGACACTTAGCTCACGAATCTATCTTCCCACTCTTTGTCTTCCTAGTTCAAGCAATTCCCCCAATATGAGGCTCACCTCCCTCATTTCCGCCTGCACTCTCCCCAGATAATGAAGTTGTGGGGGAGGTAGAGTATTTCCCACTACCCGCTGCGGACTCGTAAGATGAATCTGAAACTATATTTACCGTTCTTTTGATGGAGGGTGATGTTGGAGGGGTATCAGCTAGGTGGAGGGGGTTGGTTATGTGAGTTGGGATTGAATCTGAGGAGATGTCCTTGGAAGGCACATACTCACTCCCCAACGAATGAGAAGCAGCCTTATCATCAGCTCTTATCAATTTTCGGGTCTTAGCCTGGGGAGTGAGTTTTTCTATTCTCTTGCCTTTACGCCCTCGGAAGGAACCACCTCTCCCGGGTTGTGTGAGTTTTGCTATTCTCTTGCCTTTATGCCCTCGGAAGGAACCACCTCTCCCGGGTTGTTTTGATCCCTTGCCTCCTCTTTGTTTAACCATTATCTGCAAACACACGCGTCTAGCATTGTTAGTTTAAGCACAAGCAGTTAAATAGGTGAATGGGAAAAAAAATTGCAGACAACAATTGAAGAACACAGTTGTAGAAACATGCATCGCGGTCCGCAAAAGAAGGAGTGTGGCCACGTTAGAGGCACCATGGACCGTGCAAAAGTGACCGCGGTCCATGCTGGGCAAAGGCACAAAAGCACAACTTTCTGAATCTCCCACCGCGGTCCGCACAAAATGGGGTTACATCCGCGGTGGGCCAGCGCAGACCGCACAAAGATGCAATGCGGCCGCGCTGGTAGAGATTAACTTGCAATCAAAAGAGCACTGCGGTCCACATAGAAAAGCAACGCGGATCGCGTCAGGGTAGCGCGGTCGCGCAAAGGCGACCGCCGTCCGCGGTGAGCTAGGGTTTACGGGCACTAAGTTAGGGTTGCATTTTTGCCATTCTTTTTCAAGTTTTTACACCTACTTTGTCCCTACCGAGTTCACCCATTGATTAAGAATATTCAGCATATAACCTAGGTCTTAAACTATCCTAAACTAACAATTAAATAAAAAGAAGAAGCTAAAACTACTAGGCAAGCCATAAAAATAAAAATATGAAATTAATTAATCACAAATTCTTGAAATGTTAACAGATTTGTGAAGATTGAATGGAATTAGTCAAAGCAAGCAAGAGTTACGATCTCAGAAATGGATTAACAGTTGTTCTAGGGCTCAGAGTTTTCAAAGTTCGAAAAGGGTATACTAAGACCCTTGGGCCCTATTTATAAAAAAAACTGTGGGCCCCATACTCACCTACCAGTGCAGCCACGCAAAACGGACTGCGGACCGCGCTGGATTTCACCAAATGAAGTTTCAGTAGGAAACCTTCTCGCGACCGCGTAAAAGCGTACTGCGGCCGCGAAGGTCCATCGCGGAAAGTAAAAACTAGACCACGGCCGCGGCGGAAAACTTTAGAGAGCATTATATTTGGATCATGCCAGCGTGGACCGCGCAGAAGAGTACCGCGACACTGGCAAACTTCAGAGGCTGTTCAATTTGTTCCAACTTGTTTTGCACTGCATCAACACAATCCCTGCAACATCTCACAACCAATTAGCTCAAAAATCCTAAACTACAAAGAAAATCAAAGAAAAAGAAAAAGACATGGGTTGCCTCCCAAGAAGCGTCTGATTTAAGGTCGCGGCACGACGCGGGTTACCAATACATCATTTTAAATGTACCATAGACACCACATGGCTATCATTAATCTTCCCAAGATAATGCTTCACACGATGTCCATTGACTCTGAATATTTCACCATTCTTGTTCCTTAGATCAAGAGCACCAAATGGGATCATGAACAGAACTTTAAATGGCCCACTCCACTTTGATTTGAGCTTTCCCGAAAACAGACGTAACCGGGAGTTGAAAAGAAGAATCATATCACCAACTTTGAATTCCTTTCCTTGAGCATATTTGTCATGAAGATACTTCTTCTTGTCCTTATACAAGGACGAGATGGACTAGGCATGAAATCTAAACTCATCAAGCTCATTAAGTTGCTCAACACGGAGATTTGCCGCAACATCCCATTCCAAGTTCAACTTTCTCAAGGCCCACATAGCTTTGTGCTCCAATTCCATCGGAAGATGGCAAGATTTCCCAAACACCAACCGGTATGGGGACATACCAATTAAGGTCTTATAAGCAATCTGATATGCCCATAAAGCGTCATCCAACTTTTTTGACCAATCGGTCCTATTAGCATTGACCGTCTTAGACGAGATACTTTTTATTTCTCGGTTGGAGACTTCCACTTGACCACTAGCTTGAGGATGATCGGGGTGGTCACTTTGTGATTTAGTCCATACTTGGCAAGCAATGAGTCGAAAGCCTTGTTGCAAAAGTGAGGCCCCCCATCTCTAATGATAGCACGAGGGGTTCCAAAACTTATGAATATACTCTTTTCAAGAATGCCACAACACTTCGGGCTTCATTGTTGGGTAAAGCCACGGCTTCAACCCACTTTGAGACATAGTCCACCGCCACGAGAATATAAGTGTTCCCACAAGAGCTCGCGAAAGGACCCATGAAATCGATGCCCCAAACATAAAAAATATGCACCTCAAGAATCGTATTGAGAGGCATCTCATCCCTTTTTGAAATTCCGCTGGCTCTTTGGCATGCATCATATCTCTTTACCAAATCACTAGCATCCTTAAACAAAGTCGGCCAATAGAAATCGCAACTCAAGACCTTTGAAGCCGTCCTCACCCCTCCATGATGGCCACCATAGGGGGAGAGTGACAAGCCTACAATATGCTCAATTTTTCACCTTCCGGGACAGATCTTCTAATCTCACCATCCGTGCAAATTTTAAACAAGTACGGATCATCCCAATAAAAATCCAAACTATCCCGCTTTAGTTTCTTCTTTTGGTTGGAAGAGAGCTCACACGGGAAAATTCCGGTCTCAATAAAGTTGGCGATGTTCGCAAACCGTGGAATGTCACACATTGACAGGAAAGAAGTTGCTCGCTGGGGAATGTATCATTTATTTCAAGGCCGTCACATGGCCTCCCTTCCTCTTCCAACTGGGACAAATGGTCCGCAACTTGATTCTCACTTCCCTTCCGGTCCACTATTTCTAAGTCAAATTCTTGAAAAACTAGCACCTATCTCATCAATCTTGCCTTGGAATCCTTCTTGGTCATCAAATACCTAAGGGCGGCATGGTCTGTGTGCACAATCACCTTGGCCCCCATAAGATAAGGCCAAAATTTTTCCATGGAAAATAAAATTGCCAACAATTCCTTTTCCATCACCGTGTAATTTCGTTGAGCTTCATTCATAGTCTTGCTTGCATAGTACACGGGATGAAACATTTTACTAATTCATTGACCTAACACCGCCCCCACCGCAACGTCACTTGCATCACACATTAGTTCAAAGGGAAAACTTGAATTAGGTGCGGTGATGATAGGAGTTGTGGTCAACTTGTGCTTTAAAAGTTCAAAGGTCTCCATGCATTTTTCATCAAAAACAAACTTGGCATCTTTCTCTATCAACTTGTAAAGTGGATTCACAACCTTCGAGAAATCTTTGATAAACCGCTGATAGAACCCGACATGCCCAAGAAAACTCCTCACCCCTTTGATATAAGTGGGGGGAGGGAGCCTTGAAATCACCTCCATCTTAGCCTTGTCTACCTCAGTCCCATGCTTAGAAATATTGTGACCCAACACTATACCTTCTTCAACCATAAAATGGTATTTTTCCCAATTAAGAACGAGGTTAGTTTCTTTACATCGAACCAAAACTCTATCCAATTTTACCAAGCATTCTTCAAAGGAGTCACCAAACACACTAAATTCATCCATAAAGACCTCCAATATGTCTTCCACCATGTCGGTGAAAATAGCACCATGCAACGTTGAAAGGTCGCCGGAGCATGGCACAACCCGAATGGCATCCGGGAGAAAGAAAATGTACCATAGGGGCATGTAAAAGTGGTATTCTCTTGGTCCTCCGGGGAAATTAAGATTTGATTGTAGCCCGAGTACCCATCCAAAAACAATAAAAAGCTCGCCCTACAAGGTGATCAAGCATTTGATCGAGGAATGGCAAGGGGAAATTATCCTTGCGGGTCACCTTGTTGAGTTTCTGCTAGTCCATACAAACTCTCCACTCGGTAATGGTCCTAGTGTGAATAAGTTCATTGTTGTCATTTGTCACTACCGTCATCCCTTCTTTCTTTGGCACACATTGGACCGGAGAGGTCTATGAGATATCGGAGATTGGATAAACCACATCGGCATCAAGCCACTTGATAACCTATTTCTTTACCACTTCTTGCATCGCCTCATTTAGTCTTCTTTGATGTTCAAGTGAAAGCCTTGTATCCTCCTCCAAGATGATTTTATGCATGCAAAATGCGGGGCTTATCCCCCGAATGTTCGCCAGAGTCAATCCTATTGCCCTTTTTCGCCTTTGAAGCACCTCCAAAGTGGCCTCAACCTGTAAGTTAGTAAGGCAAGAAGAAAGAATAACTGGAAGAGTTGAATTAGAGCCCAAAAATTCATACCTGAGATGTGGAGGTAGTGGCTTCAACTCCAACACCGGTGGCTCCTCAATGGATGGCTTAGTTGGTGGAGTTTTGCGGTTTTAAAGATCCAAAGATAACTTCGTAAGCTCATATGAATATGAACCTATACCATGGAATGCATTCACGCACTCCACTCTACTAGCATCATCATCGACATCCATGTTAAGAATCACGGCCTCAAGAGGATCTTCAACATTTATCATGGAACTTGTGGCATCCATTATCACAGCTATGACAATGTCCACAATTGAACACACCTCCGTGCTATTGGGCTATCTCATTGATTTTCAAACATGGAATACCACCTTCTCATCTCCCACTCGGAATGTCAATTCACCCGCTTCAACATCAACCAAGGCCTTCCCCGTAGCTAGGAAAGGTCTCCCAATAATAATTGACACTTTAAAGTCCACCTCACAATCCAATATGACAAAGTCAGTCGATAATATGAATTTATCCACACGGACAAGAACATCATCAATTATGCCCAAGGGTCACTTCATTGATCAATCCGCCATTTGAAGTCTCATTGAGGTTGGCCTGGGTTGCCCGATTCCCAAAGTATTGAAGATCAAATAAGGCATCATATTTATGCTATCCCCTAAATCACAAAGGACCTTAGCAAAATCCGCACTACCAATAGTGCAAGGGATAGTAAAGGCTCCGGGTTCCTCAAGTTTCGGGGCCATAGAATGCACGATAGCACTCACTTGATGAGTCATCTTAATTGTTTTGCACTCCATTGACCTTTTCTTTGTTACCAAATCTTTCATAAACTTTGCGTACCCGGGCATTTGCTCAAGTGTCTCAACCAAAGGCACATTGATTGTAAGGCTTTTCATCATCTCTACGAACTTTTTAAATTTATTGTCACTCTTTTTCTTTACTAACTGCTGAGCATAAGGTGGAGGAGGTGGTCTAGGAAAAGGTGCCTTGGCTTTGGGCGCCACCGGCTCGGGCATATCAATAATGTGTCCCCTAGATGGGTTCACGACATCTTGTGTTTCCACCCCGTCCTCATCAATATTTATCCTCACCTCATTGTTCACATTTGTCTCTACCACATATTCAACAATCAAAGGACCTACATCTTCTTGGAACCCAACATCATCATTCACAACTTGATTTTCATTCGAGGCATGCACATCACCGCCTCTCCCACTTCTTGTTGTAACCACCATCACATGATTATTACCTCCCTTCGGGTTCACTACCGTATCACTTGGTAGAGTACCCTTAGGTTGAGTATTCAACGATTGAAAGATTTGGTCAAGTTGCACCTCCAAGTTCTGAATAGAGGTGTTGTGGGAAGCCAATTGAGCATCGGAGTCTTAGTTCTTCTTCATCATTTGTTCGAATATCATTTATATTCTCCTTATATCACTACCCGAAGAACTAGACCCTTGAGATTGAAAGGGAGGAGGATTGTTCGGTTGTTGGTACATGGGTGGCTTTTGAAAGCCTTGCCCCCAGTTGCCTTGATTTCTGCTATTATTCCACCCTCCTTGATTGTTGTTGTTGTTGCTCCAATTATTATTGTTCCCATTCCAATTACCTTGATTGTTACCATGGTTACCCCCAATTGTTGTTTTGATTGTTGTTGTTCCAATTGCCACCTCCTTGTTATTGGTTGTTATTATTCTAATTACTACCACCTTGTTGATTGCCCCAATTTCCTTGGGGACGCCATTGTTGATTCCCTTTATTTCCTCTATTCCCTTGGTAGTTATTGACATACTGACATTCCTCGCTTTGATCATCATAGCACTCGTTCGAATAACCACCACCATCATTGTTGTTGTCAAATTGTTCACAATTACCTTGAGGTTGTCGTTGCCCTCTTTGCCTCCTTTTCAACATAGAAACACCTTCCATTACATTGACTTGGCGTGGGTTTTAGACTTGTTGCAATTGCGCCTTTGCCAATTGGTTCATAGTTGTCGTAAGCTCGGCAATAGCTTGGCCATGGTCGTGCAATTCCTTGTGAAAATGGGTGACCGTAGGATCACCTTGGGGCACATTTGCTCGGCTTTGCCATGCCGAAGAGGTGTCGGCCATTTTATCAAGTAAATCACATGTCTCTTGGTAATAAAGTTTCATAAAGTTCCCTCCAACTAATTGGTTCACAATGCACTGATTCGTGGTGTTGATGCCCCGATAAAAAGTTTGTTGTATCATTGCCTCGGTCATGTCATTATTAGGGCACTCCTTCACCATTGTTCTATATCTTTCCCATATCTCGTACAAAGGTTCCATTGGCTCTTGCTTGAATGCTAGGATTTCATCCCGAAAAGCCGCCAATGACTTGGAGAAAAGAACTTGGCAATAAATGTTTCTGCCAATACATCCCATGTGGTGATAGAATGATTGGGGAGTCTTTCAAACCAATCCAACGCTTTTTCCCGAAGTGAGAACGGGAAAAGCCTCAATCTCAATGCATCATCTGATACGTTTGTTTGCTTGCTACCCTAGCATGTATCAACGAACCCCTTCAAGTGCTTGTAAGAATTTTGATCGGAGGCGCTCGTAAAATATCCTCTTTGCTCGAGCAAGGTCAACATGACATTTGTAATTTGAAAGTTCCCCACCCGAATTCGGGGAGGAACGATGGCACTCGCATATCCTTGATTCGGGAGGACTCTTGGAGCCACTCTTGGCGGTGGCGGAGGAGGGTCTGGAATATTGTTGTTGTCATTTGCATTAGCCTGACGGCCTCTACATGGAGCTTGAGGTAAGGGAAGCTCATCATGATCAAGATCGTCACCTCTTCCCCTGCATTCACATTGCCAAGAGGGTCATTGGCATTGAGAGCCATTTGTACCTGAGTAATCGACACAATCAAAATTAGCAAACAAGAAGGAAAGAGAAGAAAAACACAAAACTAACTAAAAAGATAGTCAACACCGTAAGCTCCCCGACAACGGCACCAAAAAGTGATCGCTGCCAACTCGACACTACACAAAGGTAGGAAGAGCGAGTCGCAATAGCTTTTACCCGAATAGAGGTCGGCTTCGATTTCCTCAGGGTGCTAGTAGTGGAGTTAGATTTACTGTCTAGTCTAGAGATGTGTTTGTACTCCTAATGTCACTTCAAATATTTTTGCTTTTTGATTTTTATAACTACTATTATAAAACTAATGGTTAACACTAAATTATGCTACGAGAATATTGCTAAGTTGTATTTAATGTTAAGAAAGGCACTAGGGTCGTGACACTACTTAGGTGGCTAATTGACAGGTAGAAATTACTAAGGGTAGATTGATATATTTGGGGCTTATGCTGTAACCGTTGCACAATTGTACCCAGTCTCACACCTCTCAGTAGAGAGAGTGATCTTGCATAATTGACTCTCTCGAGACCAATTAGGTAGGACAATTTGATCAAGCAACTAGGGTTCAAGTAGAGTGATTGATCTCTCAAGATTTAACCCGTTAATTGGGACTATCATTTCTCATGAGTCCATCCCAATTCCTTGTTGGGTCAATTTTGGGTCATACACTCTCTTTCTTAAGAAGAATCAAACCCATTAATCTTGAGTCTATGTTTGCAACCACAACTTCGAAATTAACACATAAAAATAACCCAAATAGCAAACACCCATAATCAATCTAACCCTAGATGGCAACAACAATTAATTACCCACACTAATGGGTTTAGATACTCATGCTAGATACAGAAATTAAAGGAATAGATGAAGAACTAAGCATATTAATTGATTACTAAGAAGAATCCACAATAATCTAACGTTAATAAAGAGAAAAAGTACCGAAAATGGCTACAAAAATGAGTCTCACGAGCGCAGCCCAGTCTGTGATATAAAACTTGACCTAAAAATGGTAAAATGTTCTATTTATACTATGCTGGAAAAACTAGACAGAATACCCCTGCGGGGTTAGTGCGGACCGCGCAAAATGGACCGTGGCCGCTATGGCTCTTGGACTTTTGGTTTTGGCTTCTCTAAATTTGGGGACCACAGACCGTATGGAAGTGCACCCTGGCCACGGTGGAAGTTGGCGCGGTCACACAAAAACGAACGTGGGCCATATTGCTTGGAATTGGCAGAATGTAAGCTCTCTGAATCTCTGCTCTGCGTATGGCACAAAAGAGTAGCGTGGCCGCGGAGCCTGACTGCGGACCGCGTGAATCGTAACGCGCCCTCGTTGCCTACATCTTTAAAATGCCAACTATCTAAACCTCCTAGCGCGGATGCATTCACCTTTGTGCGGTCCACACTAGGTTCCCTTTTCCTCAATTTACTTAGTCCTTGACACTTGAGCAGGTTTCACTCCTTTTTGAGCCGATCTTTGATATTCGTCGCTTTTTCGATCAAACCTGCAATCAAGCACAACTTGTTAGCATTTTGGGACTATGTTGTAGCAATTTATAACCAAAGAATAAGCAAGTATGGGCATAAAACGTGTTAAAATCCCGACTTATCAACTCCCCCAAACTTAAACCTTTGCTTTTCCTCAAGAAAACAAATTAAGACTCACCCCTTAAAGGATAATCCAAGTGATTCCAGTTGTCCTAATGTAACCTCAGCAAGCATAAATTGGGACTAACCTGTCACGACCCAAACTGGAGGGCCATGACTAGCACCCGACCATACTTGCCGAGCACCAACGTACATTTTAT
>MU671492.1:87288-107822 GCA_026770625.1 Nicotiana glauca | reverse complement strand
TGAGTTCCTAAGTGTTCTTAAATTTTATTGTGTGGAACTACTCTCTTGTGTTGTGAGGGCACTTGATTCATAAAGAAAAGGTAATGTCAGTGACCTCTAGGTTAGAGTAAGTAGGTGAGTTGTGAATAATACGTGGCACTTGTGATTCAAATCTTGAGGTGAAGATGTTACGCTTTTGTGTTTAGTCTATTTTAAATACTCTTGGTGTGCTGCGTTAGGAGAATTGTTTAAAAAGGTCGTGTCTATACAAAAAAAAAGTGTAGTTTGATTGCTCGAGGACGAGCAATGGCTTAAGTGTGGGGTATTGATGATAGTCTATAAAAATGTATTTTAATCAATTATTACGCTCTAATTTACTGCACTTTAGTTGAGTTTGCGCTTTAATCACTAGTGTTTTGCACTAACGGTGTGTTTTATGCCTTGTAGGAGTGATTCCGAGCTATATAGATGTTATGGAATGAATTCAAGTGATTTGGAGCTTTGAAGTCTAAGTAAAAGCCCAAGAATTTAAGCAGGGATCGTATTCGGGGATCAACGGATGATAAAATAACAAAACGAAGACTCGAGGAGACATATTGCGCACTGTCTAGTAAAATAGACATAACATTTTTCTCAGAACTCCATTTTGGTTCTACAATAAATGGTTGGAAATATAATTCAAAGGGCTACAACTTTCATATTTTATGTTTTTCCAAATTCCAAAGGTAACAGGGTGAAAAATGCGGTCGAAACCGCGACCGCGGAACTAACCGCGGCAGAAAATCAGAGACCATATTTGGCCGCGGTCCTACTGCGTTTTGGCCACGGTCGCGCCTCTCCAGGCATCAAAAAGAGTCCTATTTCGTCCGGGACAAGGTTATTCTGGCCCTACACTATTCCAACTTGTATAAAAGGCATCCTAAACCTATTTGGAAAGGAGGGGACATATTTTGGATAAAAATTAGACCTAAGGAGGCAAGAGACACTATTTTACGGTTAGACAACACCCTTGGAGGCAAGAACATGCGAGGAGCAAGGCGGGGAATTCTTCTACTAGTTTTTCCTTCCTCTTCCTATTTTTCATTGTTGGTTATGACTTTTAGTATTGTAGTTTTACGTACTATTATGAATAACTAATTTGTTATCTAGAGTTTTGATAGAACCTTTTGTAGGATAAATTCTTGTTATGTTTTTATATAATTGAGCCATAGCTTTTCTCTATTTGTTCAACTACATTTTTATTCTGGTTGATTGAAGGGCTCTCAATTAGCTGTGCCTATTTAGTATGCATAACTCGGGAGAGAGTGCATATTTAGGTAATTGTTGAATAACACCACTCCCAAAGTATATGAGGGATCAATAACCGAGGGTTTAAAGGTGGGATTAGGGATAACGAAGCCTTGGTTGCGATCTGAAGTGAGTTGTATTAAAAGCCAGCTAGCGTAGCTTGGGAGAATGCGCCTAGTAAATTATCGTAATTACTCGGGAGAGATTTACGGTAATAAGAGTTCTCATGATTAGTAGAGAATACTTAGGCGAAATTATAGAAGACATAGCGGGAAGGATTCCGACAATAGGGGAAATCATAACTCTAGACCTCCTTAATCTTTTCTCTAACTCTCAGTATCGTTAGTTGTTAATTTACTGTTTTAATTTGTTAGTTAATTATTTAAACACAAGAATCTTAATATCTATAAGTTAGGAATTGTTCAAGCTTGTCTTCTTGGTGATAGTGAACAGTTGTGGCTAAACCTTAGTTTTCTGCGAGATTCGACTCCGGACTTATAAACCGGATTATATTTGCAACGACCGCATTATCCTTTTTATAAGGCATAGTTGGGCGCGATCATTTACTTTTTCTATATATATATATATATATATATATATATACACACACACACACATTTAATATATATAATTATATACATGTAATACATAACTTATGTATATAGTATACATTCATCGGCTATTTTATGGACGGCTATTTAGGTGACCTCAATTTTTTTGTGAAAATCTTCTGCATTAAGCACGATGTTATTGGGCCTGTGCTTAACACGGGCTATCTGTAACTAGTAACTAGATAAGTATTGAGAAAGTAATTCATCTGCTATACGTGGAGCAACCTAGACAATTATTACCTTTTTTTGAAATTGGATTTACTTAGGGCGGCTCAAGTGTAAATGGAGCCTAAGGCAAAAGTTTAATATTGGGCCTAAATATTTATAGAAATATTATATTATATATTTTTATTTAAAATCTATTCTTCTAACTTTTTGAGATGCAAAATTGTTAATAACTTTGTTATAATCGATTTTTTCTAGTAATTCCTTTTCAATTGATATTATAGTCAAGCCATTTAATCTTTCTTGAGACATTATTGATCTTAGATAATATTTTATCTATTTTTATTTTGAAAAACTTCTTTCTACTGAAGCAACTGTTATTTTGCGATTTAGTTTTTTTATTGTTTGTCAAAATTTGTCAAGAGCTCCTTTCTGAGATTTTATTAAATTTTTAACTTTTCTTTTCTTTTGAATTTTTGAATAAACAGATGCATATTTTCTTGTTGACATATTTATATTCTAAAAAATAAACAATATGTACAAATTAGAATTAATAAAATAATAAATATCAAATAAAAATAATACTAAAAAAGTAAATAATATTACCCGATAACTAGCTGAATCAAGAAATTTGAAGACTTTGAATCCTTGATTCCAATTCCAAAATATCCAGTTGTTGACTAAATCTAGTAGAAAGAATTAAGAAGTAAAGAAGATGAACATAAATCATAAAGAAAGAAGAAGAAGAAGAAAGATATGTCTCTTCTGGAATGAAAGAATCAAAGAAAAAAGAATAAATGATAATATATTATGAATATTGAATAGTAGAAAAAGAAAGGAAGAAGACGTCTATGTAATGAAAGAAAGAAAAGAAATGATATGGATTGTATAGAGAAGAATTGAAACATTGGGGTTGGGTATGGTCAATTATTTGGAAGAATAAAAAGTAAAGTTGTCCAATTAAATTTAAGTGACAGCTATATTTTTTACTATTTTAAGTTTTAATTTATTAATATATTTAAAGTTTTTCTTTCTTTTTATATAAAAAGTATAAAAGTATTATATACATATATTATTGTTTTTAAAAAAACCTAAAAACCTATAAAGTTATTCTTAAAAAATGGGGCCCCCCAAAATTGGGAGCCTAAGGCACTTGCCTTACCCCTATGTAGTTAGAGCCAGCAAGAAATTTGAAGACTTTGAGCCCTTGATTCCAATTCCAAAATATCCAGTTGTTGACTGAATCTAGTAGAAAAAATTAAGAACTAAAGAAGATGAACATAAATCATAAAGAAAGAAGAAGAAGAAGAAGAAGAAGAAGAAGAAGAAGAAGAAGAAGAAGAAGAAGAAGAAGAAGAAGAAGAAGAAAAAGAAGAAGAAGAAGAAGAAGAAAGATATGTCTCTTCTGGAATGAAAGAATCAAAGAAAGAAGAATGAATGATAATATATTATGAATATCGAATAGTAGAAAAATAAAGGAAGAAGACGTCTCTGTAATGAAAGAAAAAACCAAAATGATATGGATTGTATAGAGAAGAATTGAAACATTGGGGTTGGGTATGGTCAATTATTTGGAAGAATAGAAAGTAAAGTTGTCCAATTAAATGTGAAGACCCGGCCCATTGTCACGTGAGTTACCACCCTGTTTCCCCCATATTATGTTGCTCTATGTTTCAATGTCAGTATTTGAGTTGATCGGATAGAATTGAATTGGTTTTAATTGAAAATGAGGCACTTAGACTCTTAGAAGGAAGCTTGTTCTGGAAAAGTCAACCGGAAGTTGACTATATAGTTAGAAGGCTCGGATGTGAATTCCGGTAATTTGGTTAGCTTCAGGGAATGATTTGTGACGTAGGAGTGCGATCGAAATTGATTTTGGAGGCTCGGTGTAGAATTAGTCTTGAATTGGCGAAGTTTGAATTTTGGCAAATTCCGGTTGATAGGTGAGATTTTTATCCAAGAGTCGGAATGGAATTTCGAGAGTTGCAGTAGCTTCGTTAGGTGATTTTGGATATGTCTGCAAATTTTCAGGTCATTCGGATATCGTTTGGTTGGTTTTTTTTTCGAAAGTGCATTTCGGAAGTTTTTAAGAAACTTAGGCTTTGATTTGATGAAAATTGAGGATTTTGATGTTAACGATAGTGTTTTGATGAATAGAGCAAGTTTGGATAGGGTATTAGATCATGTCTGTGCTTTTGGTTGAAGTCCCGGGGGCCTCGGTGTGATTTCGGGTGGTTAAACGGTGAAGTTGGATGTTTGTTGCAGGTCTGGTGTATCTGGTTTCTGGTATTTCCGCATCTGCGGAATGCGGTTCCTCAGATGTGGCTATGGTGTCGCAGAAGCGGTCCTCGAGGGGGCCTGGCATTTTCGCAGGAGCGAAAGTCCTTCCGCAAAAGCGGGTCCGCATAAGCGGACAATTCATCGCAGAAGCGGTTGAGGGGAAACCGCATAAGCGGGCTTTTAGTCGCAAAAGCGGCACCTGGGGGAGTTAAGTGAAAACCGCATAAGCGGTGACATGGCCGCAGAAACGGTCCCGCATAAGCGGTAGCGGGATCGCAGAAGCGAAAATTTGCTGAAGGGTTTTAATGAAACAATGTTCGCGAATTTCAGAAGTTAAGGAAAATATTTTGACTTCGGGAAGAGGCGATTTTGGGCGATTTGGAGAGGATTCGAAGGGGATTCCATCAGGTATGAATTTATAGACTAAATAATATTATTATGGTATAAAAACAAGGATTTAAATACTGAAATTCAAGGATTTAAGGGTTAAAAATGGTGGTTAGGGCTTGGAACCTAAGAAAGTGTAAACTTGGAATTTGAGGGGTCAAATGGACTCCGATTTTGATGAATTTAATATGGGTAGACTCATGGCGAGACGAGGAGTCCGGTAATGTAAATTTCGTAATTTTTCGAGAAGTGGGACCGGGGCTCGGGTTTTGCTAGTTTCATTATTTTTAGTATTTTTCGAGTTCTTTCAATTGGGTTATGTTCCATTAGCCTATTGTAATGTATTCGTTGTGGTTTTGACTAGATTCGACGCGCGAGGAGGCGGATTCGAGAGGAAAAGGCATGGCGGACTAGTTTTGTGGCCGGCTTGAGGTGAGTAATAAATGTAGATGATGACCTGAGGATTTGAAACCCCGGTATCTCACATTGTGATGCTGTATTGAGGCGAGGCACGTACTCTACAGTGAGTGCGGGGTCGTTTGTGGACGAGACTATGGCTTAGTCCGTCCAAGTGATGTCTATACTGTGTTATTGACTAGAAATTTGCTGGTAAACATCCTACTTGGATTGTTATGAACATATTTGGGCTGCGTGCCAACTATTTGGATCCCTTAGGGATTATTATCACTGTTGCCATGAAATTGAGCATGTTTCCATGATATCAGTCCTGAGTTAAGTACTGTCTAGAAATGATTAGCAATCTTCTAAGGTTTTAAATCACTTAAACAATAATACCTGTTAAATGGAACCGAAAATGGTAAACTTGATTATGCCTGTGTGGCTTGCATGCATATATATCTGGACTGATTGTGGACCGGGCTGCACGCTGCAGAGAATGCTACTATGTCATTGCGTTTGGGCTGTAGGAGCCCCACCGGAGTCTGAACCCCCATAGTGAGCGCGGGTACCCAAATGGATCGGGCTGTACGCCGCAGCGGTTATGTGCATTGCATTGCATTCATGCGTTGGTATATATTTGTCTATCTGTCGTTGATTATGGTTGTTTCATCGTTTAATGTGCTAAGTGGTTAGTTTCAGCTTTGCATTGTGGTATTTCGGGATTTCTTACTTTCAGTCATTATATATGTCTATTACCACTGAGTTGGAAGTACTCACTTTACTCCCTGCACCATGTGTGCAGATTCAGGTGTCCCGGAGACTTAGCTGAGCAGTCGCTGTCTTCCAGAGTTTTATCAGAGTTGTTGAGGTAGCTGCCTGACGTTCGCAGGACCCGACTTCTCCCTTTTATTCAGTTTTATTTCCGCATTCTAGACTTATGTATTTTCGAATATTTGTTACTCCTTTGTTTAGAAGCTCTAGACTCGTGACCCCAGATTCTGTTGGGAGTGTTTCGTTGGATATATCGGTCTGTTCCGTATTGTTTTTATTACAAACATCGTCTTATTATTTTTGAACTGTTAAATTCCCTTAAATTGTCGGAAATGAGTTATCAAGTTGGGTTCATGAGTGATAATTGGTCAGGCTTGCCTAGCTATATGGTTGGGCACCATCACGACCGGGTTTGGGTCGTGACATTAAATTAAGGTGACAACTATATTTTTTACTATTTTAAGTTTTAATTTATTAATATATTTAAAGTTTTCTTTCTTTTTATATAAAAAGTATAAAAGTATTATATACATATATTATTGTTTTTAAAAAAACCTAAAAATCTATAAAATTATTTCATAGAAAATGGGGGCCCCCAAAATTGGGGGCCTAAGGCACTTGCCTTATCCCTATGTAGTTAGAGCCGGCAAGAAATTTGAAGACTTTGAGTCCTTGATTCCAATTCTAAAATATTCAGTTGTTGACTGAATCTAGTAGAAAGAATTAAGAAGTAAAGAAGATGAACATAAATCGTAAAGAAAGAAGAAGAAGAAGAAAGATATGTCTCTTCTGGAATGAAAGAATCAAAGAAAGAAGAATGAATGATAATATATTATGAATATTGAATAGTAGAAAAAGAAAGGAAGAAGATGTCTCTGTAATGAAAGAAAGAACAAAAATGATATGGATTGTATAGAGAAGAATTGAAACATTGAGGTTGGGTATGGTCAATTACTTGGAAGAATAAAAAGTAAAGTTATCCAATTAAATTAAAGTGACAGCTATATTTTCTACTATTTTAAGTAAATTTATTAATATATTTAAAGTTTTTCTTTCTTTTTATATAAAAAGTATAAAAGTATTATATACATATATTATTGTTTTTAAAAAAACTTAAAAACCTATAAAATTATTCTTAAAAAATAGGGGCCCCCAAAATTGGGGGCCTAAGGCACTTGCCTTACCCCTATGTAGTTAGAGCCGGCAAGAAATTTGAAGACCTTGAGTCCTTGATTCCAATTCTAAAATATCCAGTTGTTGACTGAATCTAGTAGAAAGAATTAAGAAGTAAAGAAAATGAACATAAATCATAAAGAAAGAAGAAGAAGAAGAAAGATATGTCTCTTCTGGAATGAAAGAATCAAAGAAAGAAGAATGAATGATAATATATTATGAATATTGAATAGTAGAAAAAGAAAGGAAGAAGAAGAATGATATGAATTGTATAGAGAAGAATTGAAACATTGGGGTTGGGTATGGTCAATTACTTAGGAAGAATAAAAAGTAAAGTTGTCCAATTAAATTAAAGTGACAACTATATTTTCTACTATTTTTAAGTTTTAATTTATTAATATATTTAAAGTTTTTCTTTCTTTTTATATAAAAAGTATACAAGTATTATATACATATATTATTATTTTTAAAAAAACCTAAAAACCTATAAAATTATTCTTAAAAAATGGGGCCCCCAAAATTGGGGGCTTAAGTAGGGGTGGGCATTGGTCGGTTCGGTTCGGTTCGGTTCGGTTTTGAAAATTATCGGTTTTGCCTATTGGTTATCGGTTTACAAATATCATCACCCGATAACCAATCCGATAAGATATTGGTTATCGGTTATTGGTTTATCGGTTATTGATCATTATCGGTTCGGTTATCGGTTTACCCGATAAGGTAAAACTAAAATTAAAAGTGATGAACGCTGAATATTAAAAGTGAATGCAACATTGCAACAGAAGACAATGCTAGTATGCTACTGCTTTCATTATTGAATAGAGAAATAATGCTTCAAGAAATAATGCTACTCATTGGAATACTGCACTTGAAATAATGCTACTGCTTCCATTGGCCGCCCACATTCTGCACAACGCTCAACATTGTGCACATTGTGCAGCTTCAAGAAATAATGCTACTGCTACTCAATAACAATGCTATATTGCTACTGCTACTCAATAACAGTGCTACTGCTACTCAAGAAATAATCAATAGCGCAACAATCCAAATTCAATAACAATGCTACTGCTTTCAAGTATTTCACCATTGGAAAATAAAACTCAAACACAATTTGTTCTCGAAAATCGGACCCCATTTTGAGACCTTTGAAAACAAGTCATTTGAAATTGCTAAATTCTTTCCTCCTAAGTTCATATATCTCCAACAAAAATCGACTATTAACGAAACTCAAAGGAGAAAATAGGGGGAAAAGAATAGCTTACAATTTGAAAAGAAAACAGAAGCACTAAGGGAAAACAGAAGCTATTGAGCAAACAGAAGCAAACATCTTGAGCCAAAACTTATAGAAGACAGAACTGGTGCGATTGACAAAAGCAAACAGAAGCAAAAATAATCTTGAGCCAAAACTTACACGATGAGGGAGTGAGGCGTGACTGGCGGAGAAATGGCAAGCTGATGTATGGCAGACTGGCGTACTGATGAGGGCTTTACGAGCTCCGTTGGGCAGGCGTGACCACATGAGTCGTGAGGCGGTGGCGGACTGGCGGTGGTCTGAGGGTGAGGAATGGCGTGAGGGTGAGTGTGAGTGAGGAGGCGGGCGTAGGCGTACTGGTCTGAGCGTGAGTGAAAATGAAAATGAAAGTATGAAACCCTAGTATTACCAATTATGTTACAATGCACTAAGGATAAACTAGTAAATTTATAAATCCTTATTGGGTTATCGGTTTACCCAATAACAGAAATGCTAAACCGATTCCGAACCGATAACTCAATAATTTTTTTTTACCCATTACCGAACCAATAACCCAATAACCCAATACCGATAATCCAATAAGTAATTAACGGTTCGGAATATCGGTTTTACCTGATATATGCCTGCCCCTAGGCCTAAGGCACTTGCCTTACCCCTATGTAGTTAGTGCCGGCACTGACTTACTTATATATACAGGGATAGCATAAGGATTTCTAACACTGTATATGTACTTTATTATTTTTATTGAACTACCAATTAATGCTTATTATAGAAATTTATACATATGTGTTTTAAAAATAAATAATCTGATTGCTTAAATATTTTTCACATTGTGTAGGTGCATAGAACTTTAAAACTTGTAGTTGTTTCTTCACATTACAGTAAAGTTTGGACTATTAAAGCCAATTTGTATCCTGCTAAACTTCCCTTCTAATCTTGGACCTATAAGATTATTTTGTTGCACTAAAGTAGTTGAATTTTATCCCTAATAGTAAGGTCACAAAACTTTTTTTCCCAAGTATGTCAGGTTATGACATGTCACTCTCCGAGGCCAGAACCAAAATGTGGTTCTTTTTTTACTCAAATGACCGAAATACGTGGGAAAAAAAGTTAGTTATCAAAATAAAGACACTATATTATAGTACTCAATATTGAGAAGAAGGAAACTTGGGACATCAATAATTTAGCATGTTACTTGAGATATCAGCAAGAAGGGGATCCTTGGAGCAACGGTAAAGTTGTCTTCGTGTGACCTATAGGTCATGAGTTTGAGCCATAGAAGCAACTACTCATGTTTGCATTAAGTTAGACTGTCTACATCACACCCCTTGTGGTCGGCCCTTCCACAGAAACTTTTTTTCCTGAGCATGTCAGGTTATGATATGTCACTCTCCGAGGCCAAAACAAAATGTGGTTCTTTTTCACTCAAATGACCGAAATACGTGGGAAAAAAAAAGTTAGTTACCAAAATAAAGACATTATATTATAGTACTCAATATTGAGAAGAAGGAAACTTGGGACATCAATAATTTAGCATGTTACTTGAGATATCAGCAAGAAGGGGATCCTTGGAGCAACGGTAAAGTTGTTTCGTGTGACCTATAGGTCACGGGTTTGAACCATAGAAGCAACTACTCATGTATGCATTAAGTTAGGCTGTCTACATCACACCCCTTGTGGTCGGCCCTTCCACAGAACCTGTGTGAACGTGGAATGCCTTGGGCACCGGGTTGCCCTTTCTTTACTTGAGACATCAGCAAGATAGCGCACCTGCACTCAGTGTTGTAGTACTTGTTTTTACTGCTTCTATATGTATGCTTGAGTCATTTAGTTAATAGTTTTGCAATTTCCATGCTATCTTGGGTCAGAATTAGCTATAGATGAAAGATTTCCATCACAGAATTAGCCTATATGATCAAGATTGCAGAAGTTAACGAGATGAGATAACAAAGGTAAGAGTTTGGTTGCGATTTTTCGAAGAAAATATGAGTGATCGTAAAAGATAAGGAACAAATTAGTTGATTCAGATGGTAAGGGAACAGAATATTATTGTCAATTTTGTTTCCAAATTCCAAGCTCTCTTTACATTTTGAAAATGGATACTCTTTATTCATTCTGCTGGGATTTACAAGTAATACTATATTACAATTGTTGTTTCATCTTCACATTCCAGTAGTGTTTGGACCACTGAAGCCATTTTAGGCCTTTTATTTCTATCTTGTTCCACACAAGAAAGGCCTATTTCAATCAGTGTCACAGCTTGCTTCTTGTTAAAATTCCCTTCTAATCTTGGATCCACTATTTTATCCACCCAAGAGCCTTCTCCACTCTGAATCTTCCTCTTCACCATCCTGACAAATTTTCTAAGCTGCGATTCGTGCTCGTGATCACATTCATCATCATCCACCACCCAAGTTGACAGCCTACTTCCCTTAACCATCTCTAGTATTACAATCCCAAAGGCGTAAACGTCAACTTTTGCTGTGATAGGTTGGTTCAAAGCCCATTCTGGAGCCATGTAACCTTTAGTTCCACGAATCTTTGTGAAGTCTGAACCAGGGCCGCCTCTTTGGGAGAGCTTTGCTAGTCCAAAATCTGCAATCTTGGGTTCAAGTTCACTATCGAGAAGTATATTTTCAGGCTTCACATCACAATGAATCACCCATTCAAGACATTCATGATGAAGGTATGCAAGACCTTTTGCTGTCCCTAATGCCACTGAAAACCTTTGTTTCCAACCAAGAATATTCGACTTGAAAAGATGCTTGTCGAGTGATGAGTTCTCGACGTATTCATACACCAAAAGCTGATGTCTCCCTTCAGAACAAAATCCCCACATCCTGACCAAATTCATGTGGTTGATTCTTCCTATGGTTGTCATCTCCGCCCAAAATTCTTCTTGAAACTCATTTGCAAGTCTCTTGATGGCAACTAATCTTCCATCTGCTAAAACTCCTTTGTAAACAGCCCCCGAACCTCCTCTTCCTAGCTCAATCTTGAAGTTTTTTGTTGCTTTCTTAAGTTCAGTATAAGTGAACCTCCTGAACTGAGTTGATGAGACCATTTTATATCCTTCCTCAATGGAAGCAGGAATCCCGTGTTTGCTAAACAACGCCCACCAACCTAGCACGACGAATAGAATCTCTATTCCGCCAAGGGTGAATGAAAACAAGTAAAGATAAATCCACTTCACCTTCTTAAAATCCAATTCATACATAGAAGGTGTACCAAAAAGAACGTTTTCTGGACTCGGTCCACATTTTGCATCAGTACTTTCAAGATTCAAAAGACCTGATTCCGTTCCACTTAGATTCTTAGGTACTTTAAAGAATGCAGTACCAGGAAAACCAGGAGACCTATAGCCATTGAAAAGCATGCCTTTAGTGAAGCATGTTCCCTCACCATTTCGCCTGTAGACAAATGCACGACAACGCGGATCATCCAAGCACAATGTCCTACAAGATTCCAGTGACATAGAACTAGTGAAGTTAAGATCAAAACCCCAGTAATCAACATTAGGAATCTCCACAAACTTCACACGTTCGCGACTCAAACTTCTTTGACTGAATCTTGGTCTGCACCCTCTACTCCAATCACTTGCATTAACCATCTGATATCCAGGAGGACATGTACATTTAGGTTCTGGTGCATAACTACAAATTGAATATCTCCCACATATTCCATGTACAATACAAGGCTGTGCAATAGCTTGCCAAGAAATCTTCCACAACCCCGTCGAATTATCCAAGCTATAAATTCTCAAATTCCCATCAATGTCTATACTCATCCTTCTTAATATCCCAAACCCCATATCAGAAACATTGAATTGCAGCCTATCACTTGAGAAAAACCTCCCCATGTTATCAAAATAGGCAAATCTACTACTGTTTTGACTAGTTCTACCATTCCAATACACATCTCTATCAGGATTAGGCCAATATATACTTGAAACTTGAGGACCATCATATATCATTCTCAAAACATTATCACTATCAAAATACAAACTAAAATAGCCAGGTGACAAACTACCTTTTCTTAAAGGAGGTACCAACCTATGATTCTTGGTAAAAAATTGCTGAGGTAATAAAGTATCAGTAGGTAAATCAAAACTTTGCCACAGAATATTACCTTGTAGATTTTTCAAGACTAAATTACCTGTTTCAAGAAGTTCTGCTTTTTCAATATCAAATGATGTTGTGTTTGTTTGCCAAACAATTGTGTCATCAACATCTGTTAATACCAAAGCTCCATTTTTTCTAAGTGTTAACTTTGACCCTTGTTTATTAACAGGCCTATCTTGTTTGGCAGTCCAGACAACAGTTTTGTCCCTTGAATTTGTGAACCAAATGCCAAAGTAATAAGCATTAGTATTGCCAATGGGAAAAAATCCACAAGTGAATGTGTTTTGTGGGGAAGTAATGAAATCTAAATCATCTTTAACTGAAAATGAATTTCCTCTAAACAGAATTCTTGATGTAGTCAAAGGGAATGAGAAAATAAGAAATGAGAGAATTAAAAAAGGAAAAAGAGAGCAAAGTTTCAAACTTTTCATGGCTAGAAGAATTTAGATAAGGGATTTGAAGAAGTAATGGGTTGCTTAATATGAATAGTTGATTTCCAGGTTCAGAATCACAGGTCAAACAGCCTAATTGGTTCAAACTGAAAAGACCAAGATACAGTCTGAACACTTTAATTTAATGCAAATGGGAATTTAAGAATGAAAATGATTTAGTTCGGGAAATAAATAAAGAAACAGCCTAGTTGGTTCAAATTGGAAGGACCAAAGATAATTTTTTTTTTTTTTTGGCTTGGTTTTACCCGACGTCCGTATTCGAACCCGACTATATTCGAATTCACGCGTGTACGGCCCTATTCGGGAGATAGCGCCCCTGCCAAGGATTTTTTCATACTCAAAATTCGAACCCGAGACCTCTGATTAAGGAAATAGCAGCCCCATCCGACACTAATAAAGTTTATACTACTACTGTATAATTTACTGCAAGTAGGAATTTAAGAATGACAAAGATTTGAATTGGGGATTGTTTGTTGACATTTGAGGCGGCTAAGGAGATATTAATCATATTTATGGGATTGATTATTCCAGGGAAATTAAAAAAATTCATAAAGCAAGAAGCACTCGTGTGGCCTAGTTAAGTTCTCCGCACATAATTTTTAATGGAAATTATGAAAACAAGAAAAAGGATGACTTCAGTGGACCCATTTGTGAATTATTTGCACTAAAATGTAACAAATTTAATAGGCGTTTGGACATAAATATTGGAGTAGTATGATTTTTGACAAAAAAAAAATCCTTCCGTTCACTTTTAATTGCCAAGTATTCTAAAAATAAATTTTCATTTTTACTTGTCACGTTTAGCATATCAAGAAAAAATTAATTTATTTTTCTTATTTTGCCGTTAGCATTAATAACTCACTCCAAATCCATTAAGACTATACACCAACTAATATGGGTATCAAAATAAATTATGCATTTTATTTATTATTTCTTAATGATGTGCAAAGTCAATAGTGGACAAGTAAAGGTGAGCGGAGGGACCAGTATTAGAATTAAGTTAAAAATGATATTTAAAATTAAAAATTATATTTGGGCATGCATTTGTTAGTATTTTGCCATGAATTTCTAATCTATTAGGACTTTCTTTTTTGAAGGAAGGGAAAAAGAGTCCTAAAAGGATTAAATCTCCTTAATATGTCTTATATTTTTTTCGGAAGACAAGTTTTGCACATTTATAAATTAAGGATCTCTACTTCTCACATGAGCATAAAAAAAATATCCACAATATAGTCATTAAAGAGTCTTGTTTAGGAGGAGATTTTTCTCTCAATGGTTTTTCTTCTTTTATTTTAGTTTTATCATATGGAGATCAATTGACCAAACCATTATAAACTATTATGTTTAGTTTAGTATATTTTTATTTTGTCGCTTGATTTATCGTCCACCAAGCTTTGTATTGTTAGTTTTTGCATGCACCATGTTATTTCAATCCCAATAGCATTTCGCTTGAAAAAATATTATTATTTTGTGAGTATGAAAAAGCAAT
Organism: Nicotiana glauca; assembly: GCA_026770625.1. NCBI lineage: Eukaryota > Viridiplantae > Streptophyta > Magnoliopsida > Solanales > Solanaceae > Nicotiana > Nicotiana glauca. The sequence goes on along the minus strand of MU671492.1, from coordinate 93,459 downwards.
TCCCGTAAAACTTGAAAAAGCGGTCAAATCACTTTCTGGTTCTTTCAAAAACTCATTTTTGAAAAATCTCCAAAAACCTGTAAATGTTCATGGACAAATATAATTTTAAAAAAAATCAATGGACAAACGGGTGCTTAAAAATCACCTCTCATAAACGTATGACACACGGTTGGAACGACTAGGATTGGAATAATTGAGAGAGATAGTTGAATTTTCCATCCCATGAAGATTTTGTCAAAAGTCATTGGTCTTCTTTTGAATTTTTTTCCTAGTCATCTTTACTTGTGAAAAGGGGAAGCCAAGGGAATGTTTTCCAATTTTCCCCAATGAAATGAAAAAGGATATTTTTAATTTATTTCTCAGTTCTTGTCATACTCCTAAGAGCAGGGGCGAAGCTATGCTCTTCTATTGAACACCCTTCGCCAAAAATTATATTATATATAAAGGTAAAATATTAAGATTTTAGAGGCATATGGAAATTACCTCTCATAAAAGCATGACACACGGTGGGAACGACAATGATGGGAATTATTGAGAGAGATAGTTGCATTTGCCTTCCCATGGAGATTTTGTCAAAAGTCATTGGTCTTTTTTGATATTTTTTTCCTAGTCATCTTTACTTGTGTAAAGGAGAAGCCAGGGGAATGTTTTTCAATTCCCCCCAATGAAATGAAAAAGAATATTTTCAGTTTATTTCTCAGTTCTTGTCATATTCTTAAGAGCAGTGGCGAAGATATGCTCTTCTAAGGGTGGTCAATTGACCATCCTTCATAAAGAAATTACATTGTATATATAGGCAAAATATTAGATTTTAGAGGTATATACAAGTTACCTCTCATAAACGCATGATACACGGAGGGGATGACTAGGATTGGAATAATTGAGAGAGATAGTTGCATTTGCCTTCCCATGGAGATTTTGTCAAAAGTCATTGGTCTTTTTCGATATTTTTTCCCTAGTCATCTTTACTTGAGAAAAGGGGAAGCCAAAGGAATATTTTCTAATTTCCGCCAATGAAATGAAAAAGGATATTTTCAATTTATTTCTCAGTTCTTGTCATACTCCTAAGAGCAAGGGGAAGCTATGCTCTTCTTTGACCACCCTTCGCCAAAAAATTATATTGTATATATAGGTAAAATATTAAAATTTTAGAGGCATATGGAAGTTACCTCTCATAAAAGCATGATACACGGTGGGAATGACTATGATTGGAATTATTGAGAGAGATAGTTGCATTTGCCTTCCGATGGAGATTTTTTCAAAAATCATTGGTCTTTTATGATATTTTTTTCCTAGTCATCTTTACTTGTGAAAAGGGGAAGCCAGGGGAATGTTTTTCAATTCTCCCCAATGAAATGAAAAAGAATATTTTTAGTTTATTTCTCAGTTCTTGTCATATTCCTAAGAGCAGTGGCGAAGCTATGCTCTTCTAAGGGTGGTCAATTGACCATTCTTCATCAAAAAATTACATTGTATATATAGGCAAAATATTAGATTTTAGAGGCAGATAGAAGTTACCTCTCATAAACACATGATACACGGTGGGGATGACTAGGATTGGAATAATTGAGAGAGATAGTTGCATTTGTCTTCCCATGGAGATTTTGTCAAAAGTCATTGGTCTTTTTTGATATTTTTTTCTAGTCATCTTTACTTGTGAAAAGGGGAAGCGGGGGGAATGTTTTTCAATTTCCCCCAATGAAATGAAAAAGAGATATTTTCAGTTTATTTCTCAGTTCTAGTCATATTCCTAAGAGCAGGGGCGAAGCTATGCTCTTCTAAGGGTGGTCAATTTACCATCCTTCGTCAAAAAATTACATTTTATATATATGCAAAATATTAGATTTTAGAGGCATATAGAAGTTACCTCTCATAAACGCATGACATACGGAGGGGATGACTAGGATTGGAATAATTGAGAGAAATAGTTGCATTTGCCTTCCCATGGAGATTTTGTCAAAAGTCATTGGTCTTTTTTGATATTTTTTTCCTAGTCATCTTTACTTCAGAAAAGGGGAAGCCAAGGGAATGTTTTCCAATTTCCCTTAAAATAACTATGATTGTATGTATAGAATATAAATTATCTAACAAAAGTTGGGGTCGAATCTGCAATAAACAATATTTAAGGCGAATAAGCTAGTAGAAAAATTATCTTTAGCTATGCAAATTATTAGTGCCCCTTGGACCAGCACTCTAGCCTTTGCCTATTTTCTATTCAAATTATCTCTTGTGGAAATTATGAAATTAAAAATTAGTCTAATTTGTCAAAATGAGAATCTTAAGATATTAAAGCATGTAGTTATTCATAAATTAAATTTGTTTCAATATTTTCATTTCCCTACATTACATCACTCTACCCAATTAGTATTTAATCAATTTTAATTTGTGATGAGAAATATCTAACGTAATCAAAATAAATTTTATTGTTATTTCAAATAAGAACAATATATTAACAGTAAACCCAACATGAGGTCTTTTATATATGGTAACAAATGAATAAATAGATGTCTAAGTTTCTAACAATAAAACTTTATTTTAAACTACTTTTTCTTCTAAAAATTATCACTCCAAAATTACCAGAAACAAATGAGAAATATATTTCCAGTTTATTTCATTTGCCTTGCCATGGAGAATTTGTCAAAAGTCATTATTGGTCTTTATTGGTGTTTGTTTTTTTTGGGCGAAATTCAAAAATAGTCAGATTTACGAGTGGTCATTCTAAAACAGTTACGGTTTCAAAATAAAAAATAATCGAAATTTGGCCACTTTTTATGTAAAGATAAATCTGAACGAAAATACTGTTCAAAATTCGAAAAATACTCCGGCATAATATACTGGAGTTTCAGCATAAGTATATTGCAACTCCAGTATATTATAATGGAGTTCCAGCATATTATAATGGAGTTCCAGCATATACATACTGGAACTCAGTATAATATACCGGTCCAGTATAATATGCTGGAAATTCATACACAGGTGCTCCAATCTCCAGTATATTATGCTGGAACTTTCCGCGTGTTGGAGTTCTAGCATAATATGTTGGAAGTTCATACACACGTGTACCGATCTCCAGTATATTATGCTGGACTGATCTATATTGCGGCAAAATAATAGTTATTTTTCAATAACTTTACAAACACTGATTATTTTTGAATGACCAATCCGAAAACTGACTAGCCCTACTATTTTAACTTGTTTTTCCCGTGCTCTTAACTTGAGCAAAAAAAGGGAACCCATTGGAATGTTTTCCGGTTTCCTCCAATAAAACTACTACTTCGTTTCGTGTACCAAGAGAATCCACATTTAAAATTTTAATATCACAGTTGAATTTTCTTTTAAGTCACAATCCTTTATGTGAGTCTTAACTACTCCATTAAATACCAAAAGTGAAGAGAAACAGACTCGTGTATCCTGGGGCGGAGCTAGAGACCGATATTCGGGTTCGGTCGAACCCAATAATTTTGCTGCAAACTTTGTATTTATTTTGAAAATTTATATATGAATTATTAATTTATAACTGAGTAACTTAAAAATGTTAGAATTCGAAATTCATAAATTTTAAATCATAGCTTCGACAAAACAAAAAGAATCGAAAAAGAAATGGCCTTTCACACACGGCATCAGTTGCCTATTTTCTATTCAAAGCATCTTTACTACTTATTTTATATGCTAATTAAGTGATACACTGAGGAGATGGATCATGAAAGACGTTGACTCACCCCTACCCTCCGTATTTAGAGAAAACTACCCTCTATAGCCCCTCAAAATTTTAATAGCCCATGTTTTGTCCTACTTACAAACAATGGCCTTTCGGCCCAAAAGTATTGCATATAGTAGCCGAAAAGAATGAGTATGACAACATAAGCGTATGTAGCTCAGTGGATAGCACGCTTGTTCCCTAAGCTGAAGGTTGTGGGTTTGACCCCTGTCTAGTTCAATAGAGCAACTTTTTTTTTTGCAATGTATAAATATTGTATCCTAACTTCGACAGTGTATCCTTGGTGTATATTGAGCCTATCTCGAGTGTGCTTGTGTATCTAAAGTGTATATATTTGTGTACCCCAAATGTATTTTGTATCGTGAATGTATAATATGTCTGGACAATGTATCAAAATTGTATATAATGTGTATTTTCTAATATGTAAACATAGTATATATAAATTATATACAACTTTGTATGTGTAATGTGTGCACACTGTGTATTTGGAGTGTATCATGTATTTTTGTATAGTGACAGTCTTTTTTATATATATTTTGTGTAGTTACATCTATTTTGTATATATTTTGTACAGTTACATCTATTTTGTATATTTTTTGTATAGTGATAGTCTATTTTGTATATTTTATGTATAGTGACAATCTATTTCGTATCGTGACAGACTATTTAGTATATTTTTTGCATACTGACAGTCTATTTTGTATATAGTTTGTATAGTGACAGTCTATTGTATATAAATTGTACAATTAGAGTCTATTTTGTATATTTTTTAAATAGTGACAACATATATTCTATGTATCTTCCACCACCTTCCTGCATGGTACGGTTGTACCTCACCACTTACTAAGACATAACTGGAAAATCAAATGACCAATTGCTTATCTGATTTTAAATGTTATAACCAGAATTGTATTATTCTTTACATAAGTTTCCTTTTCCTTCTAATTTGATAATACCATGTAAGCCAAAAAAAGATTATAGCTTGTCAAGAAAATAATTTAAACAGTTGTATGTCCCTCTCAAAATTTGCCAATCGGCAACATTGGTGATTGATGAATTCTCTTTAATTCATACTTCCAATGTTTTCATTGGGAGGATTATAAAAGCCAAAATTCCTGCAAATAAAAAATAATATAATTCTTTTGGCTATTAAATTTGGCCGACAAAGAGCATCTTTAGAAATTCGCTGAAAAGAGGTCATGCGAGGAAGAAAAATTACTGATATAATACTACAAAATTGGGACCAGAAGATATATAAAAGAATCCGAGCAAAACTAAATGGGGAAAATCCAATAAAACTATTAGTGTTGACTTCAGCCATTAGGTGATTGTGAGTTCGGTGGCTAGCGACTAGAATAATTATTGGGTTATAAAATGCATAATGTAACTTTGGGCTAGCGGTTGTTATAAATTTAGCCCGAATGGCTATAAATGAATTTTGCTCCCATATTTATGTATGGCTAATAAACTCCTCCCTTTAAATTTTTTTCTTTCTTCATTGGATTAGAATCTATAGCAGCCCTTGATATTTTATTTTTTTATCTTATAAATATAAAATGCATAATTTAAAGCATGAATTTAGTCAAATTAATTTTAGTCCTATATATTTTATCATTCTATCCAACCAGTATTTAGTCAATTTTATATTGATGAGAGATAATCATTGTAATACAATAAATAATCAAAATATATCTTATAATTATAAATTCTTTGTTATCTCAAATAAAGAACAATATTAAGACAGAAAACCAACATATATGAAAACAAATGAATAAACAGATCTTGCTCCTTTTCTAAGTTCTAACCATATTCGTTTTATACAACCTCGCGTTTCGGTTAATCATCACTCCACAAATATTCTCAACAATAAATATATAGAAAATGATGCAATGGACAAACTAATGAGCGATCATAGACAATGTATTTACAAGTACTCTTATTTAAGTATTGCTAATGTATGAACTGTTTCATTTCACAATTGAACTCAATATAAATTAATACAAAAATTATAGAATAGGTTTTTCTCAGAAAAATTCATTTGGAAGAGAAGCTACTTGGGGAACTTTAAAAATAAAAATTCAAACTTGAATAACCATATTTTCTTGGGTAAATTGATAAGCAACTTGGTTATTGTTATTTCCTTTTCTTATTTGGATACACCATTCTTGATAAGGGCGGAGCTAGAGAGCGAGTTACGGATTCGGCCGAACTCAGTAGTTTTGGTTCAAATACTATATTTATTTGGTAAAATTTATTAAATATATATAATTTATTAATTTAGAACCCAGTAACTTAAAAATGAGTAGAATTCCGAACACATAAGCTTCAAATCCTTGCTCCGCCTCTTATTCTTGAGTGATGATTAGAATTCCGAACACATAAACTTCAAATCCTGGCTCCGTCTCTTATTCTTGATTTCTCTCAGTAGAATGGATTCAGATGAATGGTAGAGT
>MU671492.1:0-87007 GCA_026770625.1 Nicotiana glauca | reverse complement strand
GGGAGGGGGGAAGGGGGGGAGGGGGAAGGGAGGGGGGAAATTAAAGCTGGATATCATATACTGTGTATGGGTCAAAATTAGATCAGAGAAATTCGGCACGCGGAGGCATAAGGTCGTGATCAGACAGGCCAAGGTCGGACCGTCATCAGTAATCAAGGTCGGACTATTATCAACAACCAAGTCGGACCATCATCAGTAACCAAGGTCGGACCGTCATCAACAACCAAGGTCGGACCATCATCAAACAGGTAGTTTGCTTTGGAATACTCAAAAAGAATATTCTACCGAATATTCCCTCTAAATTGTACCCTTTTTTAGAATTTTCTATGGATACCCCCCTTATAAATAGGAGGGGAGGACTTACCAAAAAGGGGGTTCTCTCTCGGTCTCCCTCTCCCTCTTTCTAAAAAATATGTAAACACACCTCTCCAAAGAATTAAGAGGATCAGTGATCCCATACCTTCACCGGATCCAAAAAAGGGTCAGAAGGTTCTTGTATTTGTCTACCATTGATCTTTATTACATGAAAGAAGATTCGTCTCATTGAAGAGGGTGAATCTTTTCCTTTATTTATATTTTGTTACTTAATGTATCTTTACTTATGCCGTTAAATCTGATCATAATCGATGTCAACATTTATATTTGACTATATTTTTCTACTTCTTCTACTCATCTCGGATCTAGAGTTAATTATCTTTAACTAGGATTTGCTTAAAAAGTGTTAAACAACTTTTGATCAAACAATTTGGCGCGGTATGTGAGAATTTTCCAATTAAAATTTTAGTTTATTCTAGATCTAAAATTCAATTCCAGCATAGTGAAGCTCTACGATGCATACCCAAAAGTCCTTAAAGCATTTGCTAATACCAACGTTTGAGCATATTGATGAGACAGAGTTTTACATCAATGTGTGATTAAGTGGACGTTATGACGTTCTGGGCAAAACTTGTCCGCGACTCCGTTTCCATAATCTATTTGCTTTGTTTCATGGTACAAGCCCAACCCTTAGAAATATGACCAAAAGAAATGATTAAATAGAAAGAAGTAGGTGAAAATTTTCAAGCACCAGCCACGTGAAAGCACAATGAGCTAAACATGGTATAGAGTAATTAAATCGTAACAGTAAGATAAACAACACAACACCAGTGTTCCTAGCTTTGCCAATCTTTTCTCATTACCTTTTAGGATTTCCCATAAACAATGAATTGAAAATCATTTCAAGTATTTGAGCACCTTGTAAAATCATGCATGTTTTGTCTGAAGCGGATGTCACTAGATTTTGTCCTATTTCAACCTAATTTTTGTATTGTTGATCCGGAGTCCAATCTCCACTACAATAACATGCTTTTCACCTAAGATTGGATTGGAAGTTCACGGACGCAGACTGCATTTTCAACTTCATCATCATTAAAAAGACAACAATCACGAGGTGATGAATTTGGGAGCTGATTGACTCTACTTCAGCGTCACCGCTGCCTTTCGGCCATTGATGCTTTTCTAGCTTAAATAATAGTTAGCCGAATGATTGCTCCTTTCTTTCCATGTGAGGGCCATACTCGTATAGCTCAATATAACACTCATCTCCACTCGCCGACTGATCAAATCGAGGTAACGAATGTTTTCATTTGGTTTAACTGACTATTTTTCTAAATGGAATAGAAGCAGGAACATTCTCCCAGATACACGAACAGGAAATACGTCATATTCTCCAATACAAGCAAAATTAAGCAAACTGGGACTCCCCTAGGAAATACATCATATTCTCCAATGCAAAAAAAATTAAACAAACTCCCCTAGAAAATACATCATATTCTCCAATGCAAGCAAAATTAAGCAAACTGAGTTATAGGCTAAGTGCCTTAGCCATCAAAATTTGACAGTTCGACTGGGACTCAGGATAAATGCCTTCGCCATCAAAGTTTGACAGTTCGACCTCGCTAGAACTGGGACTCAGGCTAAGTGCCTTCGCCATCAAAGTTTGACAGTTCGACCTCGCTCGAACTGGGACTCAGGCTAAGTGCCTTTGCCATCAAAGTTTGACAGCTCGACCTCGCTCGAACTGGGACTCAGGCAATTGCCTTCGCCATCAAAATTTGACAGTTCGACCTCGCTCGAACAGGGACTCATTCTAAGTGCCTTCGCCATCAAAGTTTAACAGTTTGACCTCGCTTGAACTGGGACTCAGGCTAAGTGCCTTCGCCATCAAAGTTTGACTGTTCGACCTCGCTAGAACTGGGACTTAGGCTAAGTGCATTCGTAATCAAAATTTGATAGTTCGACCTCGCTCGAACTGGGACTCAGGCTAAGTGTCTTCACCATTAAAATTTGACAGTTCGACCTCGCTTGAACTAGGACTCAAGCTAAGTGCCTTCGCCATCAAAGTTTAACAGTTCGAACTCGCTCGAACTAGGACTCAGGCTAAGTGCCTTCGCGATCAAAGATCGTCAAGTTCGACCTCGTTCAAACTGGGACTAAGGCTAAGGCCTTCGCCATCAAAGATCAATAGGTTCGACCTCGCTTGAACTAGGACTCAGGCTAAGTGCCTTCGCCATCAAAGTTTGACAGTTCGACCTCGCTCGAACTGGGACTCGAGCCAAGTACCTTCGCCATCAAAGTTTGACAGTTCGACCTCGCTCGAACGGGGAATCAGGTTAAGTGCCTTTGCCATCAAAATTTGACAGTTCGACCTCGCTCAAACTGGGACTTAGGCTAAGTGCCTTCCCCATCAAAATTTAACAGTTCAACCTCGCTCGAAATGGGACTCACGCTAAGTTCCTTCTCCATCAAAGTTTGACAGTCCGACCGCGCTCGAACTAGGACTCATGCTAAGTGCCTTTGCCATCAAAGTTTGACAGTTCGACCTCGCTCGAACTGGGACTAAGGCTAAGTGTCTTCGCCATCAAAATTTGACAGTTTGACCTCGCTCGAACTGGGACTCAGGATAAGTGCCTTCGCCATCAAAGTTTGACTGTTCGACCTCGCTCGAAGCCATCAAAATTTGACAGTTCGACCTCGCTCGAACTGGGACTAAAGCTAAGTGACTTCGCCATCAAAATTTGACAGTTCGACCTCGCTCGAACTGGGACTCAGGCTAAGTGCTTTCGCCATCAAAGTTTGAAAGTTCGACCTCGCTCAAACTGGGACTCAGGCTAAGTGCCTTCGCCATCAAAGATCGTCAGGTTCGACGTCTTTCGAACTGGGACTAAGGTTAAGGCCTTCGCCGTCAAAGATCGACAGGTTTGACCTCGTTCGAACTAGGACTCAGGCTAACTGCCTTCGCCATCAAAGTTTGATAGTTCGACCTCACTCGATCTGGGACTTGGGCCAAGTGCCTTCACCATCAAAGTTTGAGAGTTCAACCTCGCTCGAACGGGGAATCAGGTTAAGTGCCTTCGCCATCAAAATTTGACAGTTCGACCTTGCTCTAACTGGGACTTAGGCTAAGTGCCTTCGCCATCAAAATTTGACAGTTCAACCACGCTTGAACTGGGACTCAGGCTAAGAGCCTTTCCAATCAAACTTTGACAGTTCGACCTCGCTCGAACTGGGACTCAGGCTAAGTTCCTTCGCCATCAAAGATGGACAGGTTCAACCTCGTTCGAACTAGGACTAAGGCTAAGGCCATCGCCATCAAAGATTGACGGGCTCGACCTCGTTCGAACTGGGACTAAGGATAAGGCCTTAGCCATTAAAGATCGATAGGTTCGACCTCGCTCGAACTGGGACTCAGGCTAAGTGTCTTCACCATCAAAGTTTGAATGTTCGATCTCGCTCGAACTGGGACTCAGGCTAAGTGCCTTCGCTATCAAAGTTTGACAGTTCGACCTCGCACGAACTAGGACTCAGGCTAAGTGCCTTTGCCATCAAAATTTGACAGTTCGACCTCGCTCGAATTGGGCTAAATGCCTTCGCCATCAAAGTTTGACAGTTCGACCTCGCTCGAACTGGGACTCAAGATAAGTGCCTTCGCTATCAAAATTTGACAGTTCGACCTTGCTCGAACTGGGACTCAGGCTAAGTGCCTTCGCCATCAAAGTTTGACAGTTCGACCGCGCTCGAACTGGGACTCAGGCTAAGGCCTTCGCCATAAAAGATCGTCAGGTTCGACCTCGTTCGAACTGGGACTAAGGTTAAGTCCTTCGCCATCAAAGATCGACAGGTTCGACCTCGTTCGAACTGAGACTCAGGATAAGTGCCTTCGCCATCAAAGTTTGGCAGTTCGACCTTGCTCGAACTGGGACTCAGGCTAAGTGCCTTCGTCATCAAAATTTGACAGTTCGAACTCGCTCGAACTGGGACTCAGGCTAAGTGCCTTCGCCATCAAAATTTGACAGTTCGACCTCGCTCGAATTGGGACTTAGGCTAAGTGCCTTCGCCATCAAAATTTAACAGTTCGGCCTTGCTCGAACTGGGACTCAGGCTAAGTGCTTTCGCCATCAAAGTTTGACAGTTCGACCTCGCTCGAACTGGGACTCAGGCTAAGTGCCTTCGCCATCAAAGATCGATATGTTCGACTTCGTTCGAACTGGGACTAAGGCTAAGGCATTTGCCGTCAAAGATCGACAGGTTCGACCTTGTTCGAACTGGGACTCAAGATAAGTGCCTTCGCTATCAAAATTTGATAGTTCGACCTTGCTCGAACTGGGACTCAGGCTAAGTGCCTTCGCCATCAAAGATCGATATGTTCGACTTCGTTCGAACTGGGACTAAGGCTAAGGCCTTTGCCGTCAAAGATCGACAGGTTCGACCTTGTTCGAACTGGGACTCAAGCTAAGTGCCATCAAAGGTCGACAGGTTCTACCGAATATTCCCTCTAAATTGTACCCTTTTTCAGGATTTTCTATGGATACCCCCCTTATAAATAGGAGGGGAGGACTTCCCAAATAGGGGGCTCTCTCTCGGTCTCCCTCTCCTTCTTTCTAGAAAATATGTAAACACACCTCTCCAAAGAATTTAGAGGATCAATGATCTCATATCTTCATCGGATCCAAAAAAGGGTCAGAAGGTTCTTGTATTTGTCTACCATTGATCTTTATTAAATGAAAGAAGATCCGTCTCAATGAAGATCAGGTGAATCTTTTCCTTTATTTATATTTTTGTTACTTAATGCATCTTTACTTATGCCGTTAAATATGATCATAATCGCTGTCAACATTTATATTCGACTATGTTTTTTTACTTCTCCTACTCATCTCGGATCTAGAATTAATTATCTTTAACTAGGATTTGCCCCTTCATCTTTATTGATTGATTTGCTTAAAAAGTGTTAAACAACTTTTGAGTCAAACATAATGATCGGGAGTAATAATTGCTATCCAAGTTTCCTAATTGGTCTCCCCGGATGACTAAGAATAAGCTTTCATACAACAACAACAACAACAACCCAGTATAATAATCCGACTTAATGAGATCTGAGAAAGGTAGTGTGTACGCAAACCTTACCCCTACCCTGGGGTAGAGAGCCTGTTTCCAAATAGACCCTCAAGAATAAGCTTTCATAACGTTCTTTATTTCTGTTTACTCTGCTTGATTTATTTTACCTTTCTAATTTGTTTGGGAATGGAGTTCAATTGGACGGCAAGTAACTAAATTATTTGTAACCAACCAAAAGGGAGAAATGAGAGTAAAGACGGAAGAACTGTAATTGTTCTCTAGTAGCATCTGGATTTATGTAGGGGACAACAAACGTAAATATAAATATTATACTTTAAAATGTAATATTAAGTTAAAAAGGGCTTATCAATCAAAGGTTTTCCCGAATATGTATAAGCCGTGAATATGATTTTAATTTTTATATATTTTTAGTGAAAGTCTTCTTCAAGAAACTTCTCCAAAAACCTTCCGAACACATTTTTGAGAACTAACCAATATCGATTTCGACAATTTTTCTGAAGTGAAACACAAATGTAATCAAAGTACTTGCACCCCTTCTTTATATTAAGCAAGCATTCCATATTGATACGTGAGCACCCACGGTTATTCCACGGGATTACCTAACTTCGCTCAAACAGGTCATTATGAGTAACACAAGATCAACAACTCCTGAAGTATAGATCTGGATATTTGAAGTTCAATCCTTTAATCAGCATAATTGTACACAAAATACCTGGCGTAGGGCTTGAAACAGCGCAGTCACATACCACTAAGCTTTAGAAAAGATGGATATCAGCTAACAAAGAACTCGAGTGTGCTTAAAGAGACTCTGCCTCCATAAGAATATAAAGAGAGAGTCTAGGAGAAATGATTTTATTTTTTTTTTTTGAAGAAAGAGGAACTTAAATGTTACAATCATTAGGGAAAATGAGCTGACTTTTTTCTTTTCTTCTCACTTTCTTAAAAATGCTAAAAGAATAACTGTACAGATCAAAGAATTTTACAGAGTAACACATGATATGTTATCATCATTTTGTATTAACAGCTCTCTCTCTTCTTTAAGGAGAGCAGTGTTGATCCTCGCACTTAAGCAGAGCCATCATTTGAGACCTTGAGACACTTTGCCTGTTATTGAGGACATCAATGTAATTTTGAAGCCTATAACGATCCGAGTTTGTTAGAGAAAATGGAGGATTTAAAATCAGAGATGGTGCTTCCACTTGTAGGAATTTTAACAAACGCACAGCTTTTGAATAAAATACCACTGCATTTTCAGTCCGACCCATGTACTCATCAACCTGCCACAGTATCATAACTTCTGGTAAATGGTTCAGGTTAACATTGGGTCTCACTAAACAAAAAAAATTCACAAATAGGGATTGTTTTCTTCTGAAAGAATAAAGAGAATCGTCTAAACCAGGAGGAGGACAAGGTCACACACACGATTTTTTTTTCCAGATTTTCCTCAGTCCTGAAGTTTTATGATGACAGTCACTTGTTTAGGTTGTATGTTGGACTTTAGTTCAACAGAAACACCAGTATAGACCAAGATAAAGAAAATACAACACTTACAGCTCCCTTTCTACCCAAAGCCAGGGCAGATTGAAATATCATCTCCATTGCATCTGGCACTTCTGTATTTCCTGAGAACAAACAATAGCACAAGCAAGCTCTTTATCTTTTTGTCTAAGAACATAAAAAGCAGTCCTATGCATCACACTTGAGCAAAAAATTGAATATATTCTTATGCCGAAGTATCTGGGATGTTTTGCTTGCTCTTTCAATCCTTGAAGTAAAACAATAGCTAAGAAGAACATTTAATGCGCATAAATATGAAAATACCAACGGACAACTACAAGATCAACACATGGCTATTCTATCCAGTTCAAATCTTCCAAGTTATTTTGCAGTAGCACATTAGATTGTTGGTAAAAAGTTCTATCTATCTTAAGAGACCATCAAAGTTACTTGCATAATTTTGTCTTAATAATAAGCTGTGGAAGTAAAAGTTTGCCAGGGTATCATAGGAACTCGTGAATTATTGCAGTAGAATAGATAAGAGGAAACAGGAAACAAAATCTCACAAGAACAGTTGCAGTATCACACATAAAGCACATGGGGATTGAAGATAAAGGGGAGGGGCGGGGCGGGGCGGGGTACAGCACAAATTGGCAAAAGTTAGACACCGAAGATATACCAGGCTCTATATGTTTGGCAAGTTCCTCTGCATTACCAACTTCACTAAGAAATGCTTTTTCAATATGAGAGCATACATTCTCCGGCCCCAAAATGTTAGCAGCATCAAGATGCTCTTTTGTGTTAAGACTAGCTTGACCTTTCTTCATGACTTCCTTCAATCTGATAGTTTCTTGGTTTGGACTTCCTTCAATTGCTGACGCCGCTTGTGTATGACAAATATCCAAAGCTTGCTTCCATATAGCAAGAATGGCTAGCTGAATTGAAAATGCTTCCAGATGCCTGCCTACCTCAACCTTCAAGAGAATGCAAGAACTATTAGCAGAAACATAACAGAAATGAACCAATAATAGCATAGATAACAGGATAGACAGCTAAGCCTAAGAAGAGTCAGCAGAAAAATTAGAACATACAAATATCTATTGAGCATCAAAACTTGAATGCATAGATTAAGAGAATATATATCTTAACAGCAAAAGGTAGAAGACCACACAGTTAACAATTAAGATCACCAGCTCCCAAGCACTTACCATTCACCTGATATTAGCAAGTTGAGTGCAGTGAATGATGAAAAGTTAAATCAGATGATGCTCATAACAAACAAGGATCAAGATTGACTCAGCTGAAATTTGGTCTATAAGACTTGATTTTGCTGATAAATCTTTCTTCAAATAACCTTTTGATCAAAACATCAGAAGATCTTTCTTTTCTTCTTCTATTTCAGCTCTCATGAAAGTGAGCCTCGGCCAGGTCAAACTTGCAAAACTAGGTCAGACACTTGCATTTTTAGGTATTTTCTTATCCAATCATTAACTCAGTACCTCACCGCTTTACACTTTCAAGTAAGTTTATATCCCAAAGAAAAAGTAATCACTATCTGATATAGTTTATTGAGAGATTTTATTGTGCAATACTGATGATTCAATGTTCTATATTTTTGTTCCATAAATCAACGATCAAATTTATTTTAGAAGCACAAAGAGATGTAATCAACGTCTCCATTTGCCTGGAGCAGTAAATAAATAAACCTCATAGAAGAATAAATCACAATAGAATGTTTGAGCGAACAACTAAGGTTGGCTTCATGATTAATGTTTCTTCAGGAATTAAAAGGTCAAATTATGTATGTAAAGATGCAGCTCATTGCTGAAGCAACCCAAGTACACATTAAACACCACATATTTGTACAAAAAGAAAAAAGATGCTTCTAATTCAGCTGGCTGCACACTGAGTAAATTACGTCAAACATACTATACAAGATGTACAGCGAGGTTTGGACATCCCATGAGATATAAAAGGCCAGCACAATAAGAAAGTTTGCATCAAGGAAAGAATGAAATACAGTAGAATAGTCAAATTTTGTCCTATTAAACAACTACAACAGGATCTGCAAGAATAGGATATATTTAGGTGACTCCAACTTGAGCACACATATTAGACTCCTACACTGAGTAACCAAATCAATGGTGTAAACAGTAGCAAGGCCGTTGTAGAACTGGTAGTGCTGTAAATGAAGCATGGGGTTAAAGCTTTTTGAATTTTATAAAATATGGTAAATTTCATTAATAAAGTACCAAGAAGATACTGCAAAAGTACAACAATTTAGAATACAAATGAGCTGTCTCTGCCTCAGTTACAGAGAAACCAAAAATCTAAATACCCATATCTTCTACCATTCTCTTCTTACAGAAAGATAAAAAAAATTCAAAGCTAAAGAAATAAGATCAGGATGTACAAGAAACTAGGCTAGAACTTATTCTCTCCCTGCACCCCTGCATGCTATAATCGCAGATTGACACATGCAGCTTTACAGAAAATGACATCACTATGAGTTACCTTCTCATTTACTAATTCCATGATAGCAGATGCGAAATGTTGCAGGGACTCTATTCTGGCCATGCCATCAGTTGGCGGCTGCTCCAAACGGTTTATGATATCTGCGCATCCTTGTGAAGTTCCAGGTGCAGATGAGGGACTTTCCAAACTTTCTAAATGACCTATTCTACTAGGTTGAGGCCCAATAATAGGCACTGGGTCACTTAGTCTAGGATCTACAATCGCAGACGCTTGCATGGCGCTGTTTGATCTGAATGGCATATTGCTAAGCTTAGAAGCACCTGCTGAAGAATATGAGTCCATGGGAGGCCCAGAAACAATGACATAGTCCTGATCAATGAACTCAAACGAATCCACCACTGTTGAATGGAGTGAATATCATTATCAGAAAGTCAGGTATTAACCAAAACTGTAGATCCAAGCAAAACATAAATTTCCTAAAAATTCTAGGCAAAAGAAAATGGGAAAGAGTGTTGCAAAACAGAACCTTTTGAACGAGTAGTTGCTTGCCTATGGTCCTTCAAATTAATAGATTCCCTCAGGTTCCCTTCTGAATGTCTGTGGCTCGAGCCAATACTATCTGTTTTGCGTGGGGTATTACTAGAACCTTCTTTCCTCTCAGCTTTTGAATCATACGAAAATCCATGTGACAACTTCTGTGGTAATCTCCCAGCAAATGAAGGACTACCATCAGGAACGCGGGAATCATCATCTAGACTAAAGGGTAAACCATCTTCTTGAAAAGTATCCTCTCTGCTCCTCACAGGATAGCCTTCTGATATAGGAAAACCACCTATTACCCTTTGAGGTCTCCTATCCCTGCCGACAATATCGCATACATAAATCAGATCCGAAAGATAAACAGTATCTAATAACGAGAACTAGAATTCATTAAATACTTTACCAAGACAGTTCATCTGGCTGCTTCTCTGCAAGAAATGGGTGGTTAAAGAACTCTTCAAATGTCAACCGCTCCACTGTGGATTCATGGATACACCAAAGAAAGGTTTTGAAAGTTTAATGCAAAATTGTCAGGTAATGAGAATTCTGGATTTATTATTGTTAAGGTAAATACTGAAAATCATACAAAATCTTCTCTATGTGAAAGGTTCAAAATGGCAAAGCATGTAGGAAACAAGGATACATGTATACTCAAGAGTGTTAAAGAAAGATTTTATACAGTTGAAATCCAGACCACTCAAATGACGTACCTGGATTACGGCGCAGCAATTTTTTACACAAATCTATGCAGTTAGCACTTAAATTTTTTGCATTTGGAGGAAACAGTAATTCGGTGGACTTTAATATGTTCTGGAGCAACTGCAGGAAAGATGGAGGGAGAAAGTTTAGAACTTTGTGTCAAGAATTTTAATATCGCCGATCAAATTGAACTGAAAAAGTGCAACTATAAGAAGTATGCAAAGCTTAGAAAGATATTAAACCTGGATCTGATTGTTTCCAGTAAACGGTGTTTTGCCTGTTACAAGCTGAAACAGGATGGCACCAACGCTCCATAGATCTGCCTGCGTTTGCAGCCAAAAAGTTAATAGGAACTTGAAATGATACTATTAGATTATGGACGAGAATCATAGAAAGAGTATATCACCTTTGCATCATACTTTTGAAGTTGCATTATTTCTGGAGCCATGTACAATGGTGAACCACATAGTGTTTCAGCAAGGCCCCTAGGCTGCAAAGACCTAATAAAAGAGAGCTGGTTTAGGTCATTATGAATTTTGAATGGACCACTCACCACTTAGGAAACATTTAACCAGTAAGCTAGCAGCTTAAACAGAGGGGAAAGAAGAAGGAAAGAAAATCTAGAACAAGTGGTTTTTAATGAGAGATGAACTGCTGGATCTTAAGCCTTTCAAAAGAGGGAAGGGAGGGAGGTACATCAGCATAAAGACATTTACCAAATGGGCATCTTTACCTTGCAAACCCAAAATCAGCAATCTTCAAGGTGGAGCTGTCATCGTTTGAGGATAAGAGAAGATTCTGTTGGATCGAGAAAAAAGGAACAAGCCAATGAATTGAACGTTTTCACTTACCAAAGCATGCAAATTCTCAACAAAAAATAAAAAGGTATTAGTGTCGCCAATAAATGAAATACTACCAAAGAGAAATGCAAGAACTCACTCCTAGAAATAAATCATTGGCTCCCTCAACTAGAATCTACTAATTTACTGATATGAAAACTACATATCTGTTCAAAGAGACTCAGCTCCTTTGATGCCTTCCTTTTCCTTTATTATCTTTTTGAAGAGTATTATCTTCAGCAAATATAGTGATTATTCAAAATCTCTGTATGAGACATGTGATTGCTACCTGAAAATGAAGCAACTGCATGCCTCAATTACCTCCGAGTGACAGTTATGTGAACCATTTCCAATCTGTGGTTTATGCACTAAAAAGCTACCAAATACTTGGCTCCTTTTGATGATTAGTACAATATATGCTAAGTGCCAAGTGGTGCACAAATAACGGGATTGTCCCTTTGCAGCTCACTCGTTTTTTTAATACCTTTATGCATAGAAAGCTAGCATGATAGTCATTAGATGCCCTTGAATATCAATAAGAACTATGACAGAATCACCTGAGCTTTATGAGGCATCAGGAAATTTTAAAATTTCAGAATAGAAGAGGAGAAGGAAGCCAAACCTGAGGCTTTAGATCCCTATGTATTAGATTGTTATCACGGAGGATTTTTAAACCAGATGCTGCAGCGAAGAAATGAAAATGAACATTCATATGTTTTGAGTTCATGTAATAGGAAAAAATCACTCACTCTACATGCAAAAAAAAGGAAGATGGGCATAAGAAGCTAGAAGGTTCAGACAAACCAAGTTGATGCATAAAATGTTTTGCAGTTGCTTCTGGAATTCTCCCTTGTCGTTGTTGAATGTACATAGAAAGATCACCTCCTTTGCAGTACTCTAAAATAATGTATATTTTTCCCACCTCCTATATCCCATTCACGAGGTTTCATTTAGATCAAAAAGGAAAAGAAAAGATATGTCACAAGCAAAACAATATATCATTTCTTAACAAAGCAGATTCTTAACTCAGCAACATTGTGCACCCAAATGAACACGAAACTTGGACTATGGACTAAGTAAAGTAACAAAGCTGGCCTATGCTCCAGCAGAGTCGCAGATATGGTCACAAATACAAAGGTCTAGAGTCAAAACCCCTGCCATGGGTAGGCACAAAGCTGAATTTGCTCTCTCGTTCCCAAACAACTTACCGAAAAACTATTCTTCCTGAAATTTTATGGAGAACTAATCTCATATTACTTCTATAATGTTTATCGAAACAAAGCTATACACTATCTTTTTGACAATACGAAGACAACTAAACAGGTAACACATAATGAGAATTTTCTTTATTGAGTTCCTTCTTTCTACAGAAGACATTCACCAAACAGATATTATCTCAAGTCTCGAGGAAAGTGAGCATAGAAATCTATACTGCTCAAAGTTCCAAATGCATAAAATATAATACTCCAACACTCCGTGCATTCAAACAAGCAATCAGATAAACCTCTATTCCCCGTATCTAAGTTATATACACCGACACTTAATAGATTTTTTACACTATCTGAGTAGTTTAACCTATTACAGCAGGTTAATACCAATTTATCAGGTTATTAATAAATGCTTATATAAAAATTAACCTGATTTTGTATATATTTTTTTAAGCCATAAGTGCATATAACTTAAACTCTATCTTTTCAATGGCTCCCATAGACTCACATAAATACCTAAATGATATCACTAAGCTACAATTCGAATATTAAATCTAGCATTTCTTAGCAGAAATATGCATAATTCCTTAATTAACACAAACATATATATACTGAAACTGAATTTGATAATACCAAACCTCGATCATGTCGTGGAGGCGAATGATATTAGGATGATTGATCTTCTGTAAAATTACAATTTCGGACTTGAGACTATCCTGAAGCTTATTATTAAGCCGAGCCGTGACGATCTCTTTAATAGCCACTTCGGTTCCGTGAGCTCGGTGCCGAGCATGCCACACGGTCGAGAAAGAGCCGGCGCCGATTTGCTTCCCTACTACATAGTTCCCTACCACACTCCGCCCCCCTCCTCTGCTCATCGATTGAGCCATCAAAACCCTAACCGAATTTCCCAAACGCGGCCTTATCAGAAAGGTGACTCCACACAACCAAACACGGCCTTATCAGAAAAGTCTACAACGGTCAAATTCAATTACGGGAGGTTTTTGAGCTTTAGTAATGAACTATGGGCAATGGTGATGGTGATTGAGCTTTGAAATGATAGTGTTATAAAACAGGAAAATTACTGGAATTAATCTTGATTTTAAAGCTTAATTTTATTTTTGCTTCTGTGGTATTGGAAGTTTGGTGTTTGCTTAAAGGTTATGGTGATTGTGTCGTGCGCTTGGTGAACATATTGACTTGAGGTATATTGGGGAGCGGACTTAATGCGACGTGGTCTATTGCCATGGAAGATGTCACGGGCCGTTTTTATTCGGTCCAAAGTCACACCCGTGCTACACATGCGCACTTGACTAAGCCTTTCCTAAAAACTTAACCAAATTTCAGCAAGTTTGGCCTTAACAAAATTTTGGCAGCAATTCAATAAGAACACAAGCAAGATATGAAAAAATCTCGACCCTTGTATTAATTTCGAAAATATACAAAGGACCCCTCACTTTGCTATGAACACAAGTCGTTCACATCCCACTTTTGACAAAGAACACAAGTCGTTCATACCGCACTTTTGACAAAGAACACAAGTTGTTCTTAGCCAACACTAAGACCTGCCCAAGCCTAGCCTTAGTCCCTTTTGAAACACTTTGAAACCCTCACGTTTCACTCTTGTTTCCCATTTATAATTTCATACGAAATGATCCACATAAATCTGACTAAGTTTAAAGGCCCTATTTATAAATATAGGCAGCCTTTTAGGACTTGACAGCACAATGACACTTATTGTCTACAGCTTTTGCCACTTGTCGGGCTAAGGCTAAATCAATTCCTAACTTGTAGCTGACATCCCAAACTACTTAGGCCATGATATGCACGAAATTATAATAAATACAAGCATAAATCAGTCATGGTTACAAGAGATTATGACAAGGTAACTGCCCAACTACTTTGGCATGTGCCTTCCATGTGCCATTTGACTTGGTTAGTTATGCTTCACGCCCAAGGCATGCTTTGTGCCAAGCCTTAGCTCATCTTGATATTGCTCCGTACCAATGTCTTGCCCACAACTTGCTGCTATGATTTTGCCGCACACGCCCGACGCCGCTACCGCACGCATACTGCCTTGGCCGAGTTTCTGTCTTGCCCATGTCAACCTTTGTTTCCCTCGTGCCATTGCTTGTATTTTCCTTCACATAGACTTGCCTTAGCTATTGAAAGCCTTTGTCATCATTCCGCACATCCGCATTTTAGTTTAGCCCACATTTGTTGCTACCACAACCCGAAGTGCCAGTGCCACTGACTTTGGCGCGCATTCCATGCCATGCCGCCCAAACTTAGCCCACACTATCTTGTCAAGCCTTTGCCAAGCATATCTTGCCTGTCCCAAGACCTTGGCCAATAATTGCCCACAATAGCCCTCAATGATAATGTCTTATCCGTTGCCCGCATGATTGTTTTGCCCGCACCAATGACAAGGCCATCACGCCCCAATCCTTGCCACGCTCGATGATAAAGAGTCAGGTCCTAACAAACCACCCGCACCCTTTGAAATCGACGTCCTCATCGAGCCAACTCAATTAATCAGCCCTAAGGGGTTGCTGACATACACCACCCATGGTGCTCCATTCACATCTGCCACAATGGCATTTGCCTCCACCACTTGTTCCTATTTTTCTGCAGCCAGCATAACATTTACCCTAGCCTGCACCGGACAGTCCTTCTTCAAGTGTGGTCCACCACATGTAAAGCAGCCTTTGAACTTGCAGCTTCTTTCCTTGCCGTTGTGAATCTCCTGTCTCACATTCTTGGCAAGTCCCTCATCTTCGGCAACTTGGCCTTTCTCACTTTTCTTCCATTCCCTTGCTTTGTATTTCCTTCCGTTAGACTTTGAATGCGAAGATTCAGCAGGATCATTACCTATGTTTAAGTCAGCAAACGCATCTGCCGCAGCAATGGCAGTAGAGAGACTTTGAACATTCTGCCTTCTCAACTCCAATTGCGCCCAGCCCTTCAATCCACTCATGAAGTAATGCAGCTTGTCTTCCTCTGCCATATTACTTACATTTAGTATCAAGGACGAAAATTCCTTGACATACTCCCTCACCGTGCCACTTTGTTTCAAGTGATGTAGTCCATCTCGTGAAACCCATGACGAGTTAGTTGGAAGGAATTGGAGTTTTAATTCTTTCTTCAGCATCTCCCAAGTTTCAATCTTGGGCAGTCCAGCACTTTCCACTTCTATCACTCATTTACGCTACCACACTTTTGCATCATCAGTCAAATACATTGGTATGATCATCACCTTTTCATCATCCGTCACACGAGCAGCCTAGAAATACTGCTCTATATCCCACAAGAAATTTTCCAGTTCTTTGGCACTTCTTGCACCCCCATATGCCTTTGGCTCCGGAATCCTCAATTTTGTGCGTTCATCACTTCTATGGGTAGTAGTTTGTAATGCCCTTCGAAGTTGAACCACTTTCTCGCATAGTTCTTATTTCTCTTTATGTACCAAGGCAATTTCTGCCAGCGTATTTTCATGCCTCGCTGCATAATCTGCCTCCAAACGTGCCATTCTCGCAAGAATAGAAGAATCACCATCTATTTCAAGAACCTACCCAACGATTGCTTCAAATTGCTCCATCCTTTGACGCAATTCAGCATTTGTGCCACCAGCCATGTTCTCAAATAACACCACGAAATATGCCATCGGTCGTCTTGCCACTGTCACGAACCTACTCCGCTCTGATACCAGTTGTCACAGGGGCATTTTTGGTCAATCCAAACTCACACCCGCGCGACAGTCAAGTTGCGCACTTGACTCAGCCTTCCCTAAACACTTAGCCAAATTTCAACAAGTTTGGCCTTAACAAATTTTTGGCAGCAATTCAATAAGAACACAAGCAAGATATGAGAAAATCCCAACCCTTGTATTAATTTCGAAAATATAAAAGGACCCCTCACTTTGCTATGAACACAAGTCGTTTACAGCCCACTTTTGACAAAGAACACGAGTCATTCTTAGCCAACATTAAGACCTACCCAAGCCTAGCCTTAGTCTCTTTTGAAACACTTTGAAACCCTCATGTTTCACTCTTATTTTCCACTTATAATTTCACACAAAATTATCCACATAAATCTAACTAAGTCCAAAGGCCCTATTTATAACATATAGGCAGCCTTTTAGGACTTGACAGCACAATGACACTCGTTGTCTATATCTTTTGCCACTTGTTGGGCTAAGGCTAAATCAGTTCCTAACTTGTAGTTGACATCCCCAAATACTTAGGTCATGATATGCACGAAATTATAATGAATGCAAGCATAAATCAGTCATGGTTACAAGAGGTTATGACAAGGTAATCGCCCAACTACTCTGGCATGTGCCTTCCATGTGCCTTCCATGTGCCATTTGACTTGGTCGGCTATGCTTCACGCCCAAGGATTGATTTGTGCCAAGCCTCAGCTCATATTGACATTGATCCGCACCAATGTCTTACCCGCAACCTGCTGCCATGATTTTGCCGCACACGCCCGACGCCACTGCCATCCGCACACTGCCTTGGCCGAGTTTCTACCTTGCCCATGTCAATATTTTTTTCCCTCGTTCCATTGCTTGTATTTTCCTTCACATAGCCTTGCCTTAGCTATTGAAAATCTTTTCCATCATTCCGCACATTCGCATTTTAGCTTAGCCCACATTTGTTGCTGCCACAACCCTAAGTGCCCATGCCCCTAACTTTGGCGTGCATGCCATGCCGTGCCGCCCAAACTTAGCCCACACTGCCTAGTCAAGCCTTTTCCAAGCATGTCTTGCCTGTCCCAAGACCTTGGCCAATACTTGCCCACAACAACCCTCAATGACAATATCTTGTCTGTCGCCCGCATGATCGTTTTGCCCGCACATAGGCCAATGACAAGGCCATCATGCCCCAATCCTTACCACAGTCGTTCCATGCCCGATGATAAAGAGTCAGGTCCTAAAAGAAGAGGACCACCTTAAATATCTATATAATGTTCATCAAATTATTTTTGAAGGCAGGGGCGGATCTAGTAAGGCTCGATGGGGTAGTACGCCACCCACAAACTTCGATCGAAATTCTATAAATATATGTGTAAGAAATCGTATATATATTTAAAGTGCCACCCATAGTAATAAATGATACAAAGGTGTATGTGTGCAGGTAAAATCGGGGATAAAGTTACCCTCGATTTTTCGTTAAAGAAACAAAAGGAAAGCACAACCTGACATGGCCTCGAGTAAAGCTAAGGGCTTCCACATGTCAGATCTAGAGGATGACGAATGATGCGCCCAGGGAACACAGAGAAAAAACGAGACTAAGGAAAAAAATAGCTAGACAGAACAAACGAGGGGGCCGAAATATCCACCCTTAACCAGATATTACAGTACAAATCTCGCCCGATATCAACTACGTATCAATGTTTACTGGAAGAAAAATATTCTTTTACCTTACTTAGACTTATACTAGGATTGAAACTACCATATTATATAAAGGATGGAACTTTTTATTTTGAGGATCATTGTTGGCACGCATACAAAAGCAATAAAGTTAAATTTTATTCTCTACCTATTGTTAAAGTGTTCTTCAGCTGCTTGTTTATTGAGTTGCAACCGAGCTCGTTCCGAGGGCTGGATCGAAACTAATTTCCTACATCCACATATAAATTCAATTGTTACTCATTTTAAGAATAAATAGTTTGGAACCCATCGTGGGGCTAAGGATAATAGTGGTGATTTAATACGAGTCTCCATAACACACCCTATTTTACACTTGCTCTTTGAAGTTTGATTTTAGGTTTTTAAAAATGTCAAATTCTCATCCTGATCACTTGAACGTTGACGTCGAGTCGGGCACCACAGTGAAAATAATAACGTGGTAGAAAATAATGATGTATCTCATGCTGAACCTAATGGTTTTCCAATTGCTGACTCAGTTAACGCTAACTCACAATATGTCATCAATATCAACGCTAGACTTAATTATCCATCGCATTTGGTTTGATCGTTTTATTTTTCTTTAATTCAATTATTTACTATTTTTGGATAATTCGTGTTAAATTAAATTACATATCCTTTAAACCATATATAAATTCGGTTATTATTCATTTTAAGGTAAACAGTGAGAATGGTAAATGGTAGGAGATTCTACCTTGGTTGTGAAGGTTGTTGCGCCCCCTTTTCCTTCGCGGAGTCCGGGTTTCGACATTTATTTGGAAACATCTCGTTTCCTTTTGGTAATTGGGTGTTTGAAGAGTCTACACCTAACGTATAAAGGTTATTAGGGCACCTAGAGCAATTAACTCATGTAACCAGTTTGCATTACCAGAGACTAGGGTAAGGGCTCGAAATAACCTTGAGACGAAGGTGTTAGGCACCCCTCGAGTTCCAATGGTGGGTCCCAGCCAAACTTACTTTGTGAATTAGTTAATTAGCAAATAAGCAGTCTGAGCACACAGAAATAAAGACTTTTGACATATAGGCAGTCTAAGCACACATATGTAAAAGAAATAAAGACTTTTGATAGATAAGTAGTCTAAGCACACATATGTAAAAAGAATCAGGGAGGTCCTAAGTTGTTTAACCTATAGGATCATATCCATGCAATCTCCCTGTAATCACTTCTCATTGAGAGGGGCTACATGTTGAATTAGCGCACAAGTCATCATATCTTTTACTACACATTAACTTCTCCTTAGTGGTTATATAAGTGAATTTAATTAACAAACTCTAAGCGTGCTTTACCCATCCCTTCCTAGTGGTCTCAGAGGAGTTTAAGACCTCTAGACTTAGGTGCTTCTATACAATCCTAAGGTGTTTAAAAGGCAAATATCTAGGCGACAACAGATAACATGTAGGACTATCAAATAGGAAGTAGATAGAAGGCACATGTTTACCTACACATATACATAGGCAAATAAGCAACACGTCTCAAACACAAATTTTTAGGTAATTTCAGAGAAATCCTAGAACATGGTATCTAGGTGAGCATCAAAATACAGAACATGCAACATTGTTTTAAGGGGAAGTGGCAGAATCCTAACCAGGTTGCCTGGTGGTTTTATAACATGTTAAGCCTGGACAATTTCACACATAAACAGAACTTGATTTTATAGTTATTTAATGGCCTAAGGCTTGCCTAGGCGTATGTCTATATCCAGTCATAATCTGGGAATTAATTAAACAACTTGAAGTTATTAAGTCCTATAGGCTTGCTGATCTAAGTGACAAAAACTGATTTTAGGCATGTTGATAGTAGGACATGATATTTTTATGTTGGGATTGTTTTAAACCCTTTTATAGACAGTTGTTTATTTAGGCAATATAAACATGATTTTAAAGCAGATGCAAACAGAGTCCTGAGGCAGGATTTCGAATGCACAGAGAGATGGTCGTTTTATAAGCAGTATTATTAACTTAATAGCAGGATTTCTAAGTGATAGCGACTTATGCAGAATCAAAAGTGAAGTGATGAACTATAACATGTAATATGCAGAAGCAGTAAACATGATTGTCCTAAGACAGGGTATCTAATTCATAAATTTAGCATGGTTTAATGCGAATAAGCATAGCAATTCTAAAGCATGATATCTGATGCATCACACAAACCTAGAACATGATTTCTACAGAATGTAAAACCTAAAACATGGTTTCTACCCAGTTTACCCCATAAAATCATATAGTTACCCTCCCTTTTTACTAGTTGCCCCAATATCTATTTACAAATGATTATCACAAATCGGGATTGAGTAAATTACATAAATGAAATGTAAACTTATACTATAGGGAGCCTGAAGTAGGCCCAAAGTAAACCTGGGAGTACCATGCCTTCAGTGTAGTCACAAGTGCCATGAATATCATAGCCAATAAGTGTTCAAGTGTGTCAGAGTTCCCTAAGGACCTCAAGGATCCTGGGCAATACTCACACCAAGACATTTCTCAAAATAGGGACTGGTTATGTGCAGTGTGGAAGGTCCAGCCCTGGTGTTCCAAAGTTCGGAGGAATCTCAGAGGATTCCTAGGCAGTACAGACACTGGAGGGGCAGAACCTAATTTTCTAAGAGTAAAGTGAGAGTGCTTGACATAGTTTTGAAAGACTTAGTGAAAAACAGTGCAGAGATGACTTTTAGAAGTGAAAACAAGATCTTCTGAAATATACCAGTTTTAAGGAGATGCTAAGAGTAAAAACCAATTTTAGAAGAATACTAAGAACAATTTTTGAAATCAGTTCTGAAGAGAGCAGATTCAGTAAACAGCCAATCAATCATAGAATACTCTGATTCACAGGTACTTAGCAAGCAGATTTGCACACATGGGTGAAAGGGAATGTGAAGATATAGGAATCACATTGAGGGTATATGAATAGGGTATAGGGGAACAACAAATGCATGGAACACTTAAGAGCTTCATATCCTTAACAAGTTAACCAGGATAATAGGCAATTAAGATACGGAGCAAGGATGTAGTGGACAGAATTAGAAACACAATTAGGGTCAATCACATGAATTAAATAACCAACATGATCACATAGTTAAGAGATTAAACAGAAATCAACAAACATGCTGGCCAACTATCAGATAACCAGGTGAAGTGTAGACATACTAGTTATACATTGAACATGACAGAATTTAGACATGCTAAACAAGAAGTAAACAGGAAAACAGGTTGAATTCATAGTCAATGAACTAGTGAAGGAATTAAATACATAGTGTTTGGGTTTCAAATTTTAACTAGAGACATACCAATTGAAGAAAAGAGTGCAGAATATAAAGAATGTGTAGATCCAATATCTAGCCTTGGCTTTCAGCCGGCTAGATCAAGAGTTATCACAAGTAGCAGTGAAGGAAAAGAGAGTTTGAGTGTGAATGTGTGTTCTTTGAACTTGTGTTTGTGTGTTAAGAAGTGAAACAGGGGAGTTTATACAGTAATTCAAGAGTAGAGCAAATAAGGTAAAGGAATCAATAGTCAGCAATTAAGGGATCACAGAATCAATCACACAAAGAGGTTCAGCACGGTCTTCCCCTTAATTAAGGGAAATTAGCCAACGGTAATGATATGAACTAATTAAGGCAAGAGGTTCAAATCAGACTAAATAAAGAAGTAAATAATCAAAGGTCTAATTAAGGAGAGGAGTTCAAATCAAACCAAATAAAGAACTTCAGAATAAAATAATCAGGGGTTTAATTAAGTAAAAATCATGTAAAGGAATCAGTAAATATACAACAATCAAATAAGGCAAGAACAACTAATTAGGGTCGTAATCATAGAAACAGGCAGGACTCATGCATATAGATTCTTAGCAGCAAATCAATCAACTAGATTAACAACAATGCTGGAAAGAATATATCGATTCCCATAAATAGAATAGACTAAATTAAACTTTATAAACACAAAAAAGTTAGATAGAAAATTGGTTCAGAAATCCTAATAGAGATTAATTAGGATAAAAATTACAAAATAATGAATTTGACTAAGGAAAATCGACTAGGGTCTAAGCAACATTTGCATAAATCAGTCAAGAACACTAAGGATAATCGATTAAACGTTTAAAAATCAGAAAGGCCTTTGAGAAAATGACTTGTCATGAACCCTAGTTTAGGAAAAATCGGGAAATCAGTTGAAACCGGAAAATTTTCAAGGAAAACATGTAAGAGTTGCTCGGTTCGTCTTAATTCTATACAGATTTGAGAAGATCAGGGATAATAAATTAGGTTTTTTTTAGAAATAATAACAGAAACGAGAACATAGAACTAGAAAATCATGTCATAGCAAAATAAGATAGGTTTCTTACTCATGGTCGAGCAAACGGCCTGAAAGAGACAAAGAAATCAAAGGTGCAAACCAGACCGCCTAGGTCCCTTGAAATCTCCTCAAGGATCTAGAAAACTAATGGACCATAGCAAGTAGGAGGCCCGTAGAGGCTTGAGATGACGAAGAAACATCATCTAGTGGTAGTATGAGCCCATGACAATGCCCGAGCTTTAGTGTTCAGAGAGAGAGAGCATTTGAGAGAGAAAGAAAATAGTCACGGTGGGGGATGAAAGGTTTGGGGAAGGGGGGGTTATTAGGTTAATTATGGTAAGGGGTAATCTGGACCGTTGATCAAAATGATTAACGGCCAGGATTGGCCAAGGTATTAGGTCGGGTAGGCTAAGGTTTTGGGCTCAAAGGTTTGGGCCGAATTATAAGGGGTCTTGGGATGGTATTTTAGGTTAAAATTGAAAACAAAAAGGAGCTATTTATTAAATACCCAAACAATTGAATAAAATTAATTTGTGAAGTAATTAACTACTTATAAAAAATAATTTTTATGCATAGAAATATTTTAAAATAATTACTTAGTATTTTAAAATACAATGGACCAATTTCTGGTAAAATAATGCAATAATGTATGCATGGGCTACAATTGTAAAGTTATTGCAATTGTAACCAAAAAGTGTCAATCTGGCCATTTATAAAATACTTTGGACTTAACAGGACCATAAATAATAATATTAAATCAAGAAATGTTTTAAAATCATCTATAATGCAATTTTGTAATTATTTATATGAATAAAATACTGAGATAAATTAATTTAAAAATATAGAAATTATAAAAAAATATCAATTGATGTTAATGCATAATTTTAAAGGTATATATGCATTTCAAAATATTGAAGAAAAAAATTGGGCATCAACAAAAGATCAAACTCAATTGAACAACAGTTTTTTAACCTTTTGGCTGGCTACATGTCACGACCTAAATTAGGATCGTGACCGGCGCTAGTGCTCCCAAGTAAGTCTCATATGTATTTTACAGAAAATCAAACAGAGTTTCCCTTGGTTTTGGACTATCCCAAAAAATTTCATGTCTCAAATTAACAACCAAACATCCTAATATCATACCAAACAATTGACATCTTATCAATCAACCAAAACTGTAACAACCCGACCGGTCGTTTTGAGCTCTAGCGCATCGTTCAGCAGTCCGAGGCCATGTGCAGCTTCATTTTAGGTATTATGACTTGTACGCGCGATCGGAATCGAATTTCGGGAAGTTCAGAGTGGATTTGGAAAGAGAATTCTCATTTCGGAAGCTTAAAGTTGAAAGAATTAACTAAGATTGGATTTTTAAGTAAACGACCACAGAATTAGGATCTGAAGGTTCTAGCAGGTTCGTATGATAATTTCAAACTTGGGCGTATGCCCGGATCAGGTTTTGGAAGACCCGGGAGCGTTTTGGCGCCTATTGTGAAAGTTAGCATTTTGAAAGAAATTTCATAAGTTTGGCTTGAAGTGAATTCCAGTGTTATCGATGTCCGTTTGGGATTCCGAGTTTGGGAGTAGCTCCGTATGGTGATTTGGAGTTGGGAGCGCGATCAGAAGTGAATTCGGAGGTCCGTAGGTCATTTTGGAGCCATTTGGCTAAAGATATAAATTTGAAGGTTTTTGAGAAGTTTGACCGGAAGTGGACTTTTTGATATCGGGGTTGGAATCTGATTCCGAAAGTTGGAGTAGGTCCGTAATGTCGAATATGACTTGTGTGCAAAATTTGACGTCAATTGGACGTGATTTGACAGTATTCGGCATCGAATGTAGAAGTTTGAAATTTCAAATTTCATTAAGTTTGGATTGGAGTGTGATTCATGGTTCTAGCATTGTTTGATGTGATTTGAGGCTTTGTGCAAGTCCGTGTTATGTTTCTATACTTGTGCGAGTGTTTGGTTTGGAGCCCCGAGGGCTCGGGTGAGATTCAGGATAGCTTCGGAGTGATTTGCTAAGTATCAGGATTGCTGGTACTGGTATGATCGCATTTGCGATGCTTGGGTCGCAAATACGACCTCGCAATTGCGAGGTCCCGTTCGCATTTGCGAGCCTAGGCATTGGGGGGAAAGTTCGCAATTGCGAAATGGGGGATGGGAATTGCGAGGCTGTGATCTTTGCAATTGCGAAGATTTTTGTTGCAAATGCGACAAGGGCAGGGGCAGGCTAGGCTTCGCATTTGCGAAGCTTTTGTCGCAAATGCGACATCGCAATTGCAATTGCGAGCTGGGGAGTCGCAAATGCGACGTCTGTGTCTGGATCTGTGGCTTTTTATTCCGAGACTTAGCCCATTTCCCACTTGACCTTAGGCGATTTTTGAGAGCATTTGAGGAGGAATTCCATCATCATCAAAGAGGTAAGTAAATTCTACACATCATAAGTTAAATGCATAGATTATCGGTAGATTAACATGTGAAAATTAGGGAAAATCAAGGGTTTTAGATGAAAAACCTAGAATTTGGTAAAAACAAAAGTTAACCACGAAAATTGTTAGGGAATGGAGTAAAAATCATATATTCTTGATCCTTAGGTTATGGGTAACAATATTCTTCGAAAATTTCTGGAATCCGGGCACGTGGGCCCGGAGATGAATTTTAGGAATCTTGCATTTAGGATTGAGAAATTGGTTTAATAATTAGAATATGAACTTTTAAGTATGTATTGACTAGTTCTTACCCTATTTGAATAGTTTTGGATCGTTTGGCTCCAAATTTGGAGGTTTGAGCGCATTCTTGAATCGGAATATAGGCTTCAAAGCGAGGTGACTCTCCTTTCTAACCTTGTAAGAGGGAATTGTCCCCATAGGTAAAATAATTGTTTATGTGCTCCTATTTGTGGGGGCTACGTATGCACGAGGTGACGAGAGTCCATGTGTAGCTACTATTATGCTATTGTCCGGGTAGTTTAGGACCCAAGAGCATGTTATACTTAGATTGTTTGTGAACTTATTAACAACTTGAATTGCTTAAATCACATTGAATTAGTAAATGAATTTCTAAACTGATTAAACTTCATTTTCTTAAATGGTTAAAAAAGGATTGGCGTTCTTTGGAGAATTTGCTCCGTGTGGACTTTTTAGTTGTCTGTCTGTGTGTGTTTATTTTTGGAGCAGGCCGAACGCCTCGGCAGATTAAATAGATGCATCTATGGTTCGAGCCGTTCTACCCTCGACAGTACTGTTACGACCCGATTTCTAAACCCGATCGTGATGGCGCCTCTTATGAAGACAAGGCCGACCAACTAACCCAAATCGTCTTTTTAACAATTATTAAACATAAATGAATAGATAAATACAGCTTAACGATAATAATAACCAGTATTTACAACCCAACACAACCCGACCGGGGTGTCACAAGTCACGAGCATCTAAAGAAAACCTGATCACAACTACAGGGCCAATAATATACAAGAAATAAATTCCGAAATTCTAAAGACAATGTCCGGTGCCGCGAACGCTGGTGGTCACCTTGCTCAGCTTCAATAGTAATACCTTCAATCGACTAATAATCCGCTATCGGGTGAACAATACCTGCAACTGCACGCGAGGTGCATGGAGTAAAGTGAGTACTCCAACTCAGTGAGTAATAAGAGTAAATAATAACTGAGCGGCAAGAAATTATGTAAGAGCACTCCATCATGCTATATAGGACAGTACAACCCTTTGAGAAAAATAGTAAAACCGTGAAAAAATCCTTTAGAAATATCTGCTTCAGTTGAAAACCTCTTTTGAAAATATCCTCTTCCAACAGTTAAGCAAATGAATGCATAATCAGATAACCGCTGCGGCGCGCAGCCCGATCCATCCTCAGTCCAGAAATGCACATATAACACTGATGCGGTACGCATCCCGATCCATGTTCAATCCATAAATGCACATAAGCCACTAGGGAAATATTCAAATAACAGTTCTCAGTTCAAAACATCAGTAAGATATCATTTAAGTTTTCAAATCATGATAAATGGCCGAATTTGCAAAACAGCATTAAAATCTTAGACCGAGATCAAATAGTATGCAAAAATAATGCGAAAACAGCGATATCAATCCTTGAAGGATTCACATAGTTGGCACGAAGCCCAAACATGGCAATCAGTCCAAATTATAATGATAACAAGTAGTTTCAGCCAAATACATAGTAATTTCATCAATCGGGACGGACCAAGTCACAATCCCCAACAGTGCTCTACCCTACGCTCGCTACCCGGAGTGCAAGTCAACTCGATACAGCACTATGATGTGCAAATCCGAGGTTTCAAACCCTCAGGATATCATTTACAAGTATTACTTACCTCGAACCGGCAAAATCTCTAGCTAGCGATGCCTTTGTTCCTCAAATAGGCCTCCACGCGCGTCGAATCTAAAAAAAATCAGAGCGAATACATTACAATATGCTAAGGTAATAATACCCAATCGAAAACAATCGAAATATAGCAAAAATCTCGAAATTGGCAAAACCTGAGACCTGGGCCCACTTCTCAAAAAATTACAAAATTTACCTCACCGGATTCCTCGTCTCTCCACGAGTCCATACATATCAAATTTACCAAAATCGGAGTTCAAATGCCCCCTCAAATCCCAAATTTTCATTTCAAAAATCAAGCCCTAATTCTTCCAATTTTTACCCAAATTTTCCAAGAATTAAAGGTTGATTCTTATATAAAATGATGTTTCTAGGACATAGGACTTACCTCCAATCGATTACCAGTCAAAACTCTCTAAAATGCCCGTCAAAAGCTCCCAAGATCGCTCAACAATGGTGGAAAATGCATAACCCTCGCGGAACAAAATGAATATAAACGCCTACTGGCCTTCAGGGGTTTCCGCTTCTGCGGTCCCCACGCCCGCTCCCGCGTAACCACTTCTGCAGTTTTTATCCGCTTAAATGGAATTTTATTAAACCTCAGGGGCCGCTTCTACGACTCAGATTCCCGCTTCTGCGGAACCTCACCTCCAGGCCAACCGCTTCTGCGACCTTACGTCCGCTTCTGCGGACTCGATTAAGCGAAACCATTTTTGCTTCTGCGAAACTTCCCCAACTCAGCCCCAGACCGCTTTTGCGACCTATAACTCGCTTTTGCGGAACCGCTTCTGCGGCCCATTTCCGCAGAAGCGAAAATACCTGATACCAGCAATATGAACCTGCAACAAACTTGAAAAACTCCCCGTTTAACCACCAGAACTCACCCCGAGGCCCCGGGACCTCAACCAAAAACACCAACACATCCTAAAACCCCATTCAAACTTGTTCCAATCCTCGAAACGCATCAAACAACGCTAAAATCATTAAATCACATCGGATTCAAGCTTAAGTTTCTTCAAAACTTCCAAAATGCACATTCGATCAAAAAACCGACCAAGACACCTCCGAATGATCTAAAATTTTGCACACATATCCAAAATCACCTAACGAAGCTACAACAACTCTTGAAATTCCATTTTGACCCTCGGATCAAAATCTCACATAGCAACTGAAATTTGCCAAAATACCAACTTCGCCAATTCAAGCCAAATTCTACACCGGACTTCCAAAATCAATTCCGATCACGCTCCTAAGTCACAAATCATTCCCCGAAGCTAACCGAAACATCGGAAATCATATCCAAGCCCTATGACTTATAAGTCAACGTCCAATTGACTTTTCCAACTTAAGCCTTCCTTAAAGAGACTAAGTGTCTCATTTCTTATCAAAACCAATCCAAATAAATTCTAACACACCACATACCGTTAACAAAACATGAAGAAGCATAAAATGGGGGAAACAGAGTAGTAACACATGAGATGACGGGTCATGTCGTCACATCCTCCCCAACTTAAACAAACGCTCGTCTTCGAGCGTACCTAGGGTTGTACTAGAAGCAACCTAATAGTTGAATGACCTTACCAAGCATATACTCAGGGTGATCCCTCGTCACCCTATCTCGCATAGGTCCGATAACACAATATAGCTGAAATTTCATGGTCCATCTAAACCATAAACCGTAGGACCGCATTGCACTTTCCGAAATCATACACAAGATCAGAACCTCACGTCTACATCCGGAATAAACCCGAACCAGCTGTAATAACCCATACCTGCAACCTCAGGTGAAGTCATATGATATATTACATAATTCAAACACTCGGAACAATAGCCTATATTCACAGTAGTTGCCCACCATAGCCAAATACCGATAGAAGACTTCTTACTAGCTAAAGCCTTATTCCAACACTTTTATATACTGCCAACGACAAATGAAACACGCAACAAACCACAACCTTTGCTCAAATCAACCATTCATGAAGCCACTTCTCTTTGACTAATACCACAACAGACCCCGATATTATCTTTCTAACCAGTTGAGATCAAATCTGTTCGTATTCATTAATGACTCCAACGATCACCTCGAATCCAACACACCACTCTGGTGATACGATGCCTGAATACATGCCTAAGCCACAACTTGCATAATACACGCACCAATAAGAAACGGTATGAACATACTTAAATCATGACAAATGACTCAAACGAAAGAGCTGTAACTCAAGTCCATCGATATCATCACAACACAAGGCTGAGACCCCGTCTCACATCATAGAGATAGAACACCCGAACCTACCTCGAAAGGTCATAACTCCACGTAGCCTTGCTACAATGCAAGATCCTACCCAAACACTGTTGCACCTGATACATCTCAAGTCGCTACGCTCAAAATCAACAGCCACGCATAATTTGATGTCTGAAACCAAGGCAATTCATTACACCCACGGTGACACAAGTAACATACAACACGCAACCTGGTAGGCCATAACCAATACTCCATACACCGAGCAACACTCAATTACTCTTTCCCGCTCGACTTCCTTTCTGAATCCCTAATAGAACCGCACCACGTGTGCCCATATCCAACAAATCATAACGTCTCACAGCACAGAAAAGCAACTCACAGATCTCCTTAGATCACTAACAAGCTCAATAACAATCGAATCAACCTATCCCTCAACAATACAACTCGGGGCCAACCAAGCTAACTCAAGCTAAATACGTAGCCACCTCGGTCTGCCAACGAACTCAATATCAAGAAGCCTGAAGCTGATCCTTCCACTACTATAACTCCTGACGGAGCCGTATGATACGGTGCCGTACGATACGGTGCCCAGCACCAAATAATTACCGCAGTCCACAATCTCGCCCGGCGACATGCCCGACCACAAGAAATGCATCCGAAAAAGGTACCTCAATATCGGAACTAAATCAATGGTAGAAACCTCTGTACTGATATCCGCCACGAAGGCCCAATTAAGAAAAGCAATCCTTCTCAGCCGTCCGCTGATCTTTGGAACACAAACCACTCTGCTATAACATAATCCAATGCACCTCGCCAACTTGTGGCATTTTTCGACATAGTCCATAGCACAATAGTCTAGAATAACCCACACTGAGACAACCAGTCTACAACTCAACATTATATCCAAAATCTAACATACCAACAAAGAAAGATCCACTCGGGCCT
The DNA here is from genome assembly GCA_026770625.1 of Nicotiana glauca. Taxonomy (NCBI): domain Eukaryota; kingdom Viridiplantae; phylum Streptophyta; class Magnoliopsida; order Solanales; family Solanaceae; genus Nicotiana; species Nicotiana glauca. The sequence goes on along the minus strand of MU671492.1, from coordinate 57,092 downwards.
CCAAATCCCAATAGTCGCCAAACAGTATCGATACCCACGATCCACAACCACTGCATAGCCTGAACATGAGAACTCCCAGTCTCCAATTCCGCATAGCACACGAATCATTGTACTTGATCCCAGATTCCACTGTACTAATACATATCACACCTCACGTACCCAATCAACCCACGATAGATATTCTAAATTTCCCCTGTGCCATTACACAAACTCAGATATCAATAGTCGATCTAGCAAGAAAGTGCCGCAATACTACCAAAGCATCATCAGTCAAATCACATCACCCTACTTCTGAGACATGTACTCTCATCAAATCACCTCCATAAGCAGTACCATTCCTTGATTACCTGAGGCTACCCATTGCCTAAGAATTTTATGAACTTCTTTCCAGAACTGAACTGTAACTCATCTAGCCAAGACCTTCAGTCAATCCCATCTAGAAGAAATAATCACACATCCCACGCTTCGCATGCCCATAGAAAGATATATACATCTCCAAACCACAATAAAACCCAACAAGGACTCTCTCCTAATTCCATTCGCTCAAGCTAAACTGCCAGGACTGAATCCTTCTATCTAAACCAAGCTGAGCAAGCCGTCAAAACTCAAGAGCATTGCTGCAAAATGCCTGTAAAAGATCATTACCTCGAACACATACAAAGAATTAATCATACCCTTACCATACCGATTTGGTCTATTATCAAGCTATTCCGCCTATCAAATTTCCCTTCTGATTCATCATCAACTTGATATTCTTCCTTGCTATAGTACCACAATACCACGATCCAGGTTTACCATACAAGACTCGAACATAAGACCACACTGTCTAAGACCCATAAGCCACCGAATACTCTCTCAATGCTTCCCAGAAATACCACGTTCCAGAGTACTTTAATTGAAGGACTTCCTGCGAATTTGAATTCGTTACCATTACTTTCCAGATACTGATGCATTGAATCCCATAATTAACATAAAAATACCACAAATCTTGACATTTTCAAATGAAAACACAGTCTCTAACCACATACACAACCTTAAAACACCTGATCGTTACATGTAAAATCTTGAACACACTGGAATCATTATCGAAATTCATTCACTCTTATTCAAAATGCAACTTACCTGACTCAATGAATAGAACCACTCGTGCCTTATTAGCACTCCGACACCGCATGATATGATCTCATTCCAATACAAACAAACATCTTCCTTCTCCATACACTGGCATTCTTTATCTCAACAGCTCAAGACATCCTATTATTTCCACATATCTACGAAGCACCATATAACCTTTGTCAAAAAATTTTCTTCACTCGTGCCATCCTCTGCTCAATTTCTGCAACCCGAACTGATCCACTCAAAAAGGAACCAACATAGCACATAACCGTGCAATCATCTAATCAACAGCAATCTCCCCAACTTGGCTCGAAGCCATATATCAGGACACACTCAATAACCCATAATACTTTTACTCTAATGATGCCACAATAACATAGTGATATTAAACTCAAATCGTCCACAAGTTTGTGAAAACACCGATCATCTAGTACCGTAATCCTCTGCAAGTCTCGCATTCATCCCCACATCAGTTGAGTCCACTCTCTTAAGCGACCCGAATTTTCAAATTTCAACACTCACCCTTCAATTACACATGAGATCTTCTAACATACACATAAGGGTCATACCAATTAAGAACACTCCGCAGGAGATATCCCACCTGCTTCGCCTCAATTTAGTATTTCAGCATGCCTTCCACCATCATATACGTTACACAGTTATTTAGTCTTCCTGAGTCTGAACTCATTCCGCCACAAGTATTGCACTTAACTTTCCAATTAGGAGATACGGAAATATTCTTTACGCACCCATAACTCGGGCTACACAACATATCACAATCAGAATCGAGCACTTATCAGTCATCTTTCATCTAACAGACTTCTTTGTCACCACCAGGTCGTACAGATACATCTCGCATCACTAACATACTCATCACATGGATATCTAACCGACATTCCGGCTAATAAGGACAATACTGAACATATAAGTTCAAAACATTTGCTCACACAATCAGCACCTCGGTGCTCAATCCATAGGCAAAAATCCGGCCTCCAGTCCTCCAGACTAGCCCGATATACTCACGAAGATCACATCTCGCCCCTTGATTGGAGAATCACAATCCATCAAGGCATATATACTACTGAGCGCTCACGTGCGCATACAGACGTGTGGAAGGAATTTCAAGAGTTATATCTCAAGCTGAATCAAGTACGCATGATAAGAATTCCAAGAAAGTGAAGTTTTCCTAAAGGTTCTGCANATCAAACTCACGGGATCACATCCCGCCCCTGGATCGGGGAATCACAAGCCATCAAGGCACATACAATACTGAGCGCTCACGTGCGCATACAGACGTGTGGAAGGAATTTCAAGAGTTATATCTCAAGCTGAATCAAGTACGCATGATAAGAATTCCAAGAAAGTGAAGTTTTCCTAAAGGTTCTGCAGCCTCTCGAGGATAAATACAGACGTCTCCGTACCGATCCGCGAGACTTTACTAAACCTGCTCATGACTCGTAAGACCTAGTAACCTGGGCTCTTATACCAACTTGTCAGGACCCAATTTCCAAACCCGGTCGTGGTGGCGCCTCTCGTGAAGACAAGGCCAGTCAACTAACCCAAATCGTCTCTTTAACAATTATTAAACATAAATGAATAGATAAATACAGCTTAACGACAATAATAATCAGTATTTACAACCCAACACAACCCGACCGGGGTGTCATAAGTCACGAGCATATAAAGAAAACCTGATTACAACTACAGGGCCAATAATATACAAGAAATAAATTCCAAAATTCTAAAGACAACGTCCGGTGCCGCGAACGCTGGCGGTCACCTTGCTCAGCTTCAATAGTAATACCTTCAATCGACTAATAACCCACTACCGGGTGAACAATACCTGCAACTGCAAGCGAGGTGCAGGGAGTAAAGTGAGAACTCCAACTCAGTGAGTAATAAGAGTAAATAATAACTGAGCGGCAAGAAATCACGTAAGAGCACTCCATCATGCTATATAGGATAGTACAACCCTTTGAGGAAAACAGTAAAACCGTGAAAAATCCTTTAGAAATATCTGCTTCAGTTAAAAACCTCTTTTGATAATATCCCTTTCCAACAGTGAAGCAAATGAATGCATAATCAGATAGTGTAAGTCCACACATAAATCAGCCCCTCGGGCACATCACTCCATTAGCAAATAACACCAGGGTATCTGATAACAGTGCAAGAAATAACATGGATACCAATGATGTGAGAGTGCTGAATGTCATGCCACGTAGTAAAACAGGAACCAATACATGAATGCAGTGCGATGCACATGACCGTTGTGGCGCATAGCCCGATCTATTTGGGTACCCGCGCTCAATATGGGGGTTCAGAATCTGGAGGGGCTCATACAGCCCAAGCGCAATATCAATATCACACTGCTGCGGCGCGCAGTCCGATCCATCCTCAGTCCAGAAATGCACATATAACACTGCTGCGATGCGCATCCCGATCCACGTTCAATCCAAAAATGCACATAAGCCACTAGGGCAATATTCAAATAACAGTTCCCAGTTCAAAACGTCAGTAAGATATCATTTAGGTTTTTAAATCATGAAAAATGGCCGAATTTGCAAAACAGCATTAAAACCTTAGACTGAGATCAAATAGTATGGAAAAATAATGCGAAAATAGCGATATCAATCCCTGAAGGATTCACATAGTTGGCACGAAGCCCAAACATGGCAATCAGTCCAAATTATGATGATAACAAGTAGTTTCAGCCAAATATGTAGTAATTTCATCAATCGAGACGGAACAAGTCACAATCCCCAACGGTGCTCTACCCCACGCTCGCTACCCGGCGTGCAAGTCACCTCGATACAGCACTATGATGTGCAAATCTGGGGTTTCAAACCCTCAGGATATCATTTACAAGTATTACTCACCTCGAACCGGTGAAATCTCTAGCTCGCGATGCTTTTGCCCCTCAAATCGGCCTCCTCGCCCATCGAATCTAACCAAAATCAGAGCGAATACATCACAATATGCTAAGGGAACAATACCCAATCGGAAACAATCAAAATATAGCAAAAATCTCGAAACTGGCAAAACCCGAGCCCCGGGCCCACTTCTCGAAAAATTATAAAATTTACCTCACCGAATTCCTCGTCTCGCCACAAGTCCATACATATCAAATTTACCAAAATCGGAGTTCAAATTCCCCCTCAAATCCCAAATTTTTATTTCAAAAACCAAGCCCTAGTTCTTCCAATTTTTACCCAAATTTTCCAATAATTAAAGGTTGATTCTTCAATAAAATGATGTTTCTAGGCCATAGGACTTACCTCCAATCGATTCCCAGTCAAAAATCTCTAAAATCCCCGTCAAAAGCTCCCAAGCTCGCTCAACAATGGTGGAAAATGCATAACCCTCGCGGAACAAAATGAATATAAACCCCTACTGGACTTCAGGGGTTTCCGCTTCTGCGGTCCCCATGCCCGCTTCCGCGTAACCGCTTCTGCAGTTTTTATCCGCTTAAGTGGAATTTCATTAAACCTCAAGGGCCGCTTCTGCGACTCAGATTCCCGCTTCTGCGGAACCTCACCTCCAGGCTAACCGCTTCTGCGACCTTACGTCTGCTTCTGCGGACTCGCTTAAGCGAAACCATTTCCGCTTCTGCGGAACTTCCCCAACTCATCCCCAGGCCGCTTTTGCGACCTATAACTCGCTTCTGCATAACCGCTTCTGCGGACCATTTCCGCAGAAGCGAAAATACCTGATACCAGCAATATGAACCTGCAACAAACTTCAAAAACTCCCCGTTTAACCACCCAAACTTACCCCGAGGTCCCTGTGACCTCAACCAAAAACACCAACACATCCTAAAACCCCATTCAAACTTGTTCCAATCCTCAAAACGCATCAAACAACGCTAAAATCATTAAATTACATCGGATTCAAGCCTAAGTTTCTTCAAAACTTCTGAAATGTGCATTCGATCAAAAACCCGACCAAGACACCTCCGAATGATCTGAAATTTTGCACACATATCCAAAATCACCTAACAAAGCTACAACAACTCTCGAAATTCCATTCCTACCCTCGGATAAAAATCTCACCTAGCAACCGAAATTCGCCAAAATACCAACTTCGCCAATTCAAGCCAAATTCTACGCCGGACTTCCAAAATCAATTTCGATCACGCTCCTAAGTCACAAATCATCCCCCGAAGCTTAGCGAAACACCGAAAATCACATCCGAGCCCTATAACTCATAAGTCAACGTCTGGTTGATTTTTCCAACTTAAGCTTTCCTTAAAGAGACGAAGTGTCTCATTTCTTATCAAAACTAATCCAAATCAACTCTAACACACCACATACCGATGACAAAACATGAAGAAGCATAAAATGGGGAAAACGGAGCAGTAACACATGAGACGATGGGTCAGGTCATCACAAGTACATAGTTTACATTTCTTTTGGAGCGGGCCGTCGACCTCGGCATGATCTGCACATGATATATATTATTGCTTGAAACTTTAAATGTTGATATTGCCTTTCATGGCTTGATATAAATTGATAAGATAATGAAAAGTAAATCTTGAAAACCCTTTATTATTTGTTAAATGTATTTACCTATTTTCCGGTTTGGTGAGTCAGAACTACTATATAAATCTATGATTTTCTCACACTTTTAGTATATTATTATCTGACCTCTAGCAAGTGTTGAAGTCGACCTCTCGTCCTCTCGTCTCTACTTCTTCAAGATTAGACGGGATACTTGCTGAGTACATGTTGTTTTCGTACTCATACTACTCTTCTGTGCATTTTTGTTACACATGCATATGCACCTCTAGTGGCTTAGTGGCATCGCGGCATAGTTGACACGGAGACTAGGTGAGCTGTATTTCCTCGAGGCGACCCGCAACTAGTATAGTCTCTCTCAGGATTCTATTTATTTCCTGTCCAATTGTATTCCGGACAGCCATTATACTTTATTCGGTTTTTCTTAGAAATTGCTTATGTACTTGTGACGCGGGTTCTGGGGAGATTTTTTGGATTATTCAGTATTAAGTCTTTTATCGACTTTATGTTCATTTCTGTAAAATTTCATTATTTATTATTTAATGTATAACAAAAATAATTTCCGCAAATACTAAAAATTGAAATTTAATTATGCATTCTTGGTTGGCTTGCCTGACAGCGGTGTCCGGCGCCACCACGACCTTTAGTGGATTTTGGGTCGTGACAAAAACGAGTCTCCACCATTATTAATCAATCCACTAACAACCAGAAATACTAATTTATCTCCAACTTTGATAATAAAGAACGATACTCACCATAAGACTATAATAACAAAATAATACTCACGATACTAAAAGAATGACTTTGGAGAGAATATAAGAATTCAAAGAAAAAAACGTAACAATAATTAAAATCTCCGCTCACGCGAACAAGTGCGAGGCTCACCAAGAACTATCAACCTGTGCGCTCTAATTAACGAAATCCTCACATGCGTTAACTGCTGTTTCAGTAAAAAAAATTAGTAGGGAATGAGTCGCTAGCTCAATGAGTAATAACACTTAACCATAGCCGTTTCTATTGGGGACAAGACAGAAAAAATGCTAGTATCTCAGACAGAAAATAACATAAAATGCCCTTTCAGAAATAATAAATAATTTTCAGTCTCATCATGTTCTTCTTGTAGTATAATACAATAAATAATTTAGTAATTACCTCGGTAACCACTGTATAATATCAATATTCATATTTGAGAGGTTTTAATGAACGGATCATATATTCGGTATAACTATGGACTTCTTTGCAAGAAATCAAATGTAACGGTAGTCCCTACACGAGAAAAATCGGTAATGGTATGCTAGTTCTACCTTCCCACTAGGGGTGTTCATGATTTATTTTTTCCTAAATAGAAACCAAACCAAGTAAGTCGGTTTTTCAAATATTGGAATCAAACCAAACCAATTAAGATGATCTTTTATCGATTCGGTTTCTGTCGGGTTTTTGATTTTTTTTTTTGTTATTTACCGGTAGTTTTATTAAGTATGAGACATATACTAACAAATGCATATTCCGGCGATAATATTTTCAACATAACATTATCAAATCAATTGCTCTTTGATAAATCTATCATTTACCAAGATATATTGCTGATAATTGAATCAAAAAGTGATGAATAATTTAACTACTCAATTAAAAATTAATTATTTTTAACATGATATAAATTTTTGTACTTAAAAAAAGAAAACTAACAATCAAACTATAATGTAAAGGCAAAGAAATAGATTATTAAATAGCAAACAATTCGACTAAAAATATAAATGACTAATATGTGCCATAAAATTTTAGAGACTATATATATATATATATAGTCGATTTGGTTTGATTTTTTCGGCTATTTTTTTAGTCAAACCAAAATCAAACCAAATTTGATCGGTTTTTAAAATTCAAAAACAAAACCAAACCAAACCTAAGAAGTATTGGGTTTTTTGGTCGGTTTGGTTCGGTTTTTTGGGTTTTTATGAACACCTCTACTTTCCACTAGCGAGGGCTATAACTGTACTCTGCAATCGGTAAATACAAGGTGCACCAGGTCTAACGAACCCGCCGTTAACTATGAGATCCTTCAAAGTCTACTCCCATTTATACTTCTCTGTATCCGTATATACTCATCGGAAAATATTTTAAAATAATATAGTGCATTTCAGTTCTTATCGAATCATATAATTTAATTTCGATAACTGTAAATTCAAGTAACGGTAAAACATATATAGTAATGGCATGAATATTTAAAACAACGGTAATCATCTCAAATAATTATTTCAGTATCATATCGAGTAAAAGACTTGTCCTACATGCTACTCAAAATAATCGGTAATATATCCATATTAAAAATCATGTGTAAATCATGCAAGTTATGAGAATATAAATTGCGGTAAGATTACTACTTACAATACTCGTGCCGAAATACCAAATGCTTCACCTCGAGCAATTCGTACAAATTCCTCCAATCAATCTATAATTACATAATATCGATCTCATATTAACTTTCATGTTTGAACTAATTCTTAGCTAATTTAATTACCCAACCATCGGGGTTCATGTTTGAGTCTTAATTTATGGATTTATATTTAATCATAGAACTAGTCCATAATTCTATCAATTTAAAACTATTTAATATAATTTACTCTTCTAAAATTAGGTCTATCAGTGCTTAAACCAAACCTTTATATCCTTGTTATCTCCGTAGTAATTGTATATTTTTTTTTATATAAGAGAAAGTTGATATTGAATTCTTTTGTACTACATGAAATTGCATAGATGCAGTGAAATAATTCAACAGATGAGGAAAAGAAGGTTAACCTCTTGAGTCGAAGGAGAGCTTTAATACTTTCAATTTCAACTCACATTTCTTCTTAAGGTCTTTGTCCAAAGCCTTCTTCTTCTTCTTCTTCTTCTTCTTCTTCTTCTTCTTCTTCTTCTTCTTCTTCTTCTTCTTCTTCTTCTTCTTCTTCTTCTTCTTCTTCTTCCTTTTTTTTGTTGCCGTTTGCTTTCTGATTCTTTTGCTTCAGAAAGCTTTCTGAAGCTTTCTAACCCTTTTTTCCCAATTGTACAAATGGGCTTCTGCCCTTTGTTTTAATTCCTAACTTTTTCCTTTTTTTTGAGTTATATTGTTTATTTTGCTCCCGTCTTTTTTTTTTCTTGTTAGTTTATTATTATTATTATTATTATTATTATTATTATTATTATCATTATTATTATTATTATTATTATTATTTTACTAATGACCAATTCATCTTTACAAAAAAAATATAGGGCATTACACTACATCACGTTAAGATTTCAATCATTCTATATATTTTGTTCTTTTTTTTCTTCTTATATAATTATTGTTAACTATCTTACTTTATTTGTTCACTTTTGACTTTCTTTTTGTGTCTCTTGTTAGTTAAGTGTTTATTTATTTTTACGCAAAGTTAAACTAACATTTTCTTTTGCAAATCTTCGCTCTATCATAACTATAATACAATACTATATTTTTTCGTTCAATCGATTTATATTATATACCCAAGAAATAAGTAATCGAACCGAAGTCCAAAGTTGCTCAAACCGACACAATATTTACTCTATCTCAATATATAAACACTTGTTTGACCCAAAATTTAGATCCAGGTTTGAACAATTAGATTTTCTAGTAGAATAGAGTTAATCTTAGTCAATATAAACATCCAAAAGATTGTTTAACTGATTTCATGGCAAAATGTCACAAGTTCTGTTTAAATAACAGTAAATGTGTAACAATAAATAGTATTCAATCGACCAAGAACAAAGTGAATAACATTAAATAGTAGTAAAAGATATACAATGATATTTATGTAAATAAATGCAAGTGAGGTAACAAAAAGGGGTGAGATTCTGTGATATTCCTCCTGTCAATGATAAATGATTGATGAGCCTTCGAATATTCTAATTCTCCTTGGATCTTAGGAGAAAAATTAGACACAGATTCGATGAAAAGGTGTATTTGTATGTATGTAATAAACCAAGAATCTTCAGAGAATGTCAATATGTTATTTTTTACAATGAGTGTCTAATCCCCCTTTGTAGCTACATTTCTTTCTATTTGTAAGGGCACATGAGCCACAAAAACCCTAATAGTATAGATGGGGGTAATATTCACCTTAAATTTTTGTTCCTAAAACTAGTGGTTACCACTCTGCCAAAGGGAATACTCGTCATGGTCCTCGACCTTCGTTTATGTCATGACCCAAACCGAAGGGCCGCGACGGGCACCAACTACCTTACTCAACCGAGTACCCACGTAATATATCTTTCTTATCATACTATCATGAGTAAATGATCCAGAAAACCCATAATGAGATAGCAAGAATAAAACATAAGGGAATACTCAACATATGAAGACCCAACATGATATACAAACTTATATATGTGACATACAGGCCTATAATGCCGACATGACCATTTGTAAACTCAAAACATAGGCCGACAGGGCCATACAAGTATTCATATACCTGACATCTGTCTACAAGCCTCTAAGAGTACATAAAATCATAAAGGTCGGGACAGGGCCCCGCCATACTAATCAATACATATCCAAAACATACTAACCAAATAGGAAACTCTAGAGCAAGTGGAGTGTGCCAACACCTTCGCTGAGCTGATAGCCTAATAGGAGGATTGTCACCTTATCAATCGGGACCTGCGGGCATGAAACGCAGGGTCCCCAGGAAAAAGGAACGTCAGTACGAATAAAGTATCGAGTATGTAAGGCAGGAAAACATAAATACGAACAGTAATGTAAAGAGAGATGAGGAAGATTCAACCTGTAACATCTAAGTATCTCTGGGGGCTACTGACATGAAATGCATACTACATATATAAACATAAAATTTTGAAAATATACGCCTCTATGGGTATTGTCATCATCATCATATCGTACCCGGCCTCAAAGAGGACTCGGTAAAATTATACCCGGCCATCCTTTAGGCTCGGTAGAATCGTACCTGGACACGTAGATCTCGGTAAACCCAACTGATCAGTGGTTGCACAATATGTGCCATACCCGGCCGACTGTAGGTAACTCAATAGAGTAAAATAGATACATATATATAATGCATGCTCGACTCATGGAATCATGTTCAAAACCCTTCGGAGTGACGTAAGGTCATTGCACCTTCGATTAACATTATGGACATCATACCATTAATATGAACTTCACTAGGACTCAGGATCATACATACTTTCTTAGAACAAATTTGTACGGAAAGAACAATATGGACAACCTTAGTTGCAAGAAGTAGATTCATTATAAAATATCGTATTCATTTCACATTAGATCATGCCAAAAGAAAGAAGAAAGTACCTTAACATACCTTAACTATGTTGAGTCCATAATGCCTTCCAAGCAATTCTTCAAACAACTCAATTTAGTCCACCACGGCATAAGGAGATATAAAATCAGTACTGAGTAAAGGCTAAGTCTGTAACTGAAACTAGTAGCTTGTGTATGTAAATTTTGGCAGCATCTCCCCTATAACAAAGCCATCCTCCAATACCATATACCAATAATAGCAAGAACACAGCAATAACAACATGTATGCATCATGTTCCAACTTTATCTCCATCACAATATACACAAAATAGCCCACACACCCTAATCACTTCATACATAAAACGACAACCAAAGTAGTATCCTATAACCTAAAAAAATATAACGATGAACGACCAGCCAACTACCCTGCCATTATGTGGTATTTCTCCACACTCTTTCTCCTCCCAAACTCCATAAAAATATTAGCAAAATAGACAACCCAACAACAACGCGAAATAGCCCACAAAATTGTCTCACAAGTTCAATAACTCAAAACTGATTTTTCGGTTTACTAAAACATGTTTAGACTTTTCTTTTCTTTCAAATTGAGCGACACAAAAAACAATACATAATTAAGCCTCTTATCCTATAAACCAACCATCAATTCAGCTTAAAAATAATTTCACAACCAGCCAACAGTGATGCAATAACAAACATCATACTACTCATTTGAAACTCGCAAGGTCTAGTCTTTACGGTCGAGTTACAACTCATACAAGCATAGATAATGGAAGGAGAAGCATAAAATTACCTTGGAACGAGTAGAACCACAAAACCTAGTCCTTCTCTATCAAAAATTAGTCCCCCAACGTAGCTACATGAAGGAGAAAGAGAAACTAGCAAGCTGTCCGGGGTTCTCGGCACTAGAATCACATCGTAACATCCGAAATAACCTAGGGTTTGTGTGGGATTTTTGGGGAGGAGTTGCAGGGGTTCAATTTGGTTTTCTTGGTATGAAAGATAGGTGAAATAACTGAGTTGATAATCCCTTAAAATTCTCCTCTTTTCCGACTTTGGGGCTTTTAATTTTGTCCACTCATTTTGGCAAGTAGGTGATGCACCTACTTGTCACCTACCAATCTGTGCAGGCTCGCAAAAATGCAATTATCTCTCTACTATGATACGGTATCGATGAACGGTTAAATGCACTGGAAACTAGACTCATAGATCCTTAATTTGGTATGTATATCATCCCTTGATTCCAAGTATATTGGGAGAAAAGTGCAGCTACTAAATTTCATCATATTATGAATGCAACTTTTGATGACCTTTGCCAACTTTTTGTTCCACAACTCGCTTGACTTAAAAACATAACACACGAATATCATACGACTAAAACAACTCATAACTTAACCTCCTCATGATATTAATCACCCTAGTCTCACCCCAAAAGTATATGTTATAACATTCCAAACTTGTCGGCTTTCGACGACACTTATTTTCTTTAATTCGTTTAGCGTCTAAGCTTTCCAACCCTTTTGGTACTTGTTATTCATGATCTTAAAGATTTGTAACCTCCAAGATAATATGATGAACTTACATTATGTACTTTCAAAAATGATCATATTTTCGAGCTTATATCATTTGGCTTACGACGTACTCTCACGTGCAAAAATATGGGATGTAACATCATTCCCCCCTTTGGAACATTCGTCCTCGAATGTTAACTGATGCATTTATTAGTCTCATAACATGTTGCTCTTATGAATACTTCAATATTGTCCTTGACATCTAGAAAACTGTTCTGTAAATAAATCCAAAGGCCAGGGTATTCCCCCCTTTAGGCCTCTTTCTCATACCACGACCTGTTGTCGGAATTCTTCCAATCTCGTAACTGTTGTGACACATGCATCACATACAACCGTGTACTTTTATGTGTGCCTGTGAGACTCTTCTCCCTTTTTTTCCTCTAGCTTTTAGCAATCTCTAGGCCTCACTTTGTGAACATATACAAAACTATGACAAGATGTCCCTATAGGCATCTATAGGTATACTAATGTTCTTCGCTTGGTACTTTTTCGAACTTATGACTATTTCTATACCTTGCTTCATAGCCTCGGTTATCTATGCTTATGGTTTTACTATATCTAGGTAGTTCATACTATATCCTAACTCTTACTTCGGTTTATTTTTACCGAGGTCTGACACCCAGCTCCAGGTTACTCTTTCGCTGTTTGTCCTATATGTATAAATCTAAGTCCTTTAATGCTTCCTCATTAATGTTCATCTTAATAATGACGGTCTAATATCATCTCATACTTTGCAACTTTTCTCCATCCATTGGCGATTCACCTTAATGTTGATCCATAATCTACCATTGATAACTTGAAACCTCTTACGTAATACATTGTCACTAGGGCTCATGTCTCATCGGAGAATATTCGAAGTAATTTGTCCGATCCACCTAGGGACGAGACTATACTTCCATAACTGTATTTCATAGCATCCTAACATGATTTATCTTATGGGGGTATTCCAATCTCGTGCAATTCATAAAATCCCTTCTCTTTATATTATTCCTCAATCAAAGGCCTAAATGTCATCCTCTTATCTATCATAATTACACCTTTATTCTACTACCGGGAAACATTTCATGTCTTCTAATTGCTCCTAGTCTTAGACTCCTCTGTGTTCATTCAGGCTGTACCGAGCTTTTTATTACATATGGAAATCATCAGCTCCATTGTTTTGATGGGTTTAATCCCGATGACTTACATATTCTTGTCACCTTCTCACTCACCTTTTCATATCCTTACTCCTATCTAACTAAGACCCTGTTGCTGTACAATACTTTATCTTACGACCTACACCTATCTATGTATACTACTCGCAACCTTCCTTTAACTTGATAGCACCATAAATTCCTTTCGTGCCTTCTCAGTTGTCCTTAAATGTAAGAAATTCCTTTTCCTGCTCGTTCTATCAGTTGTTTCATGAATACTTGGATTGTCTTATTGCCCACGAATACTGGAATTTCCTGTACCTCATATGATCTTAAACATCACCTTTGATGACTTTTTTTTCCCTTTCATTAGCCATGATAGGTGCCATTTTCTTATGGAGTTTATACAATATTGTAGTGAGACTGTTGTTACAAGATCATTTACTCTTTAGCTTGCTATGCTTAGGTGGAAACCTTCTCCCTTATTTTCTCAGCTAGCCTTTCGTTATAGTATTTAGGAAGACCTTCTGGCTCTTGTAAAGTTGTGAGCTTGTTATATCGTACACCCAAAGGAATTTTTCATTGTTCTTACTCGCCTATAATAATCCTTAGTTACATAACTTTGTGCCCTTGTGCTCGTATGGTTACTTCTATGCTCAAATTTTGATTATCTCCTTAGTGGCACTCTCTCTTATTTTCATAAAACTTAAACGGTACCTTTAAATGCCTCAACTCCTATCTGAATTTTTTTTAATGATTGCAACTCGTATCTGCGAGACTGAATTCACTATACTGCGGTTCACTATATTTATCTTCCATGATCTATTGATTTATCTGTGACCTCTTGTCTAGCCATAATCAGGCCTGTCACCTCTTGTCTTTTCCTTCACTTGACTATAGACTCTATCATTCTGTTATATTTTGATTTACCATTATCATCCATTTATCACATCTTACTCATAATGCTTCAATTACTCTCTTCTTATTCTCCGGCTAATATTTTCGTCTATCACTTTATTCTGATAACTTCAACAAAATATTCTTTCACTTTTAGCTCTCCTTGATTCATCTCACTGGCTCTTTAGGTCACCTAGCATTCTCTCTTTACTAGGAACAAGAGCCATACAAAGGTAAATATTTATCCCTTCTAGGATTCCAGTGCCAATCTTCTAAATTTTTCCAGACATTCTAGTATCCATATCTAAATGTACTATTCTAGAATGTACCATCGGGGTGTCTCACAAGGATAACTATCACCGCATGTGCAATATCCTTCAAAAATGTTAGCTAATGATAATAATCCATCTACCATTATGGGTTACTCTAGCCCCAATTGGATCTTGCTATCCCCTTCTTCTCTTAAACTATATCTGTCAACTCCCATAGGGCATACTGAGAATGGCATGGTCAATTGTACATACCTCTGTTACTGTTGAAGGTAATTCAGAATACATATATTTCTCTGCCTAAATTGTAAAATCTCAAAACCTTCACTAACTGGTACCTCGTAACCTTCACCACCTTGCTTCTTTTACTTATTGAAACTTTTATCTACCTTTTAATTCTCTTGTTGATTTTTAAACCATATGGTTGGATTAGATATTCATGCCTTAGGCCTCCTTATCAAGAAACTTACATATCATAGTACACACGTGATCTACTGAAGACCTCACATTTACTCATCATAAGCTTAATGCAAAATCAAGTTCCTCTGACTCAACTTTTTCACAACCACATTCAATATCATACCAACCATCTACTTTCTGGATGTAGTTTTCATTGTATTACAACTAAAATAGAATTTAGGAGTTTGAATCCTTACAACTGAGCTCTACCACACAATCTAGAGTAAGAAGAAAGAGTGACAATCCTAAATGCCCTATAGCCTCCTGCTTATAAGTGTGGTGCACAACACACCCATAAATAAGACTCTACTAGACACAACTTGTAGACTCCCTAGGACAGAACTACTCTGATACCACTTCTATCATGACCCAAACCGAAGGGTCGCGACGGGCACCCGATGCCATACTCAATTGAGTACCAATGTAACATATCTTTCTTATCATACTATCATGAGTAAATGAGCCAGAAAATCCGTCATGAGATAACAAGAATAAAACATAAGGGAATACTCAACATATGAAGACCCAACATGATATACGAACTTATATATGTGACATACAGGCCTATAATGCCGATATGACCATTTGTAAACTCAAAACATAGGCCGACAGGGCCATACAAGTATCCATATACCTGACATCTGTCTACAAGCCTCTAAGAGTACATAAAATCATAAAGGTTGTGATAGGGCCCCGCCATACCAATCAATACATATCCAAAGCATACTGACCAAATAGGCAACTCTGGAGCAAGTGGAGTGCGCCAACACCTTCGCTGAGCTGATAGCTTAATAGGAGGATTGTCACCTTATCAATCGGGACCTACGGGCATGAAACGCAGCGTCCCCAGGAAAAAGGAACGTCAGTACGAATAAAGTATCGAGTATGTAAGGCAGGAAAACATAAATAAGAATAGTAATGTAAAGAGAGATGAGGAAGATTCAACCTGTAACATCTGAGTGCCTCTGGGGCTACTAACATGAAATGCATAATACATATATACACATAAACTTTTGAAAAGATACGCCTCCGTGGGCATCATCATCATCATATCGTACCCGACCTCAAAGAGGACTCGGTAAAAATGTACCCGACCATCATAAAGCTCGGTAGAAATGTACCCGGCCACGTGGAGATCGGTAAACCCAACTGATCAGTGGTTGCACAATAGGTGTCGTACCCGGCGGACTATAGCGCGTCTCGGTGGAGTAAAATAGATACACATCTATAATGCATACTCGACTCATGGAATCATGTTCTAAACCCTTCTGAGTGATGTAAGGTCATTGCAACTTCGATTAATATTATGGACATCATACCATAAATATGAACTTCACTAGGACTCAAGGATCATACATACTTTCTTAGAATAAATTTGTACGGAAAGAATAACATGGACAACCTTAGTTGCTAGGATTAGATCCATTATGAAATTGCATATTCATTTCACATTAGATCATGCCAAAAGAAAGAAGGAAATGCCTTAACATACCTTAACTTTGTTGAGTCCTTAATGCCTTCCAAGCAATTCTTCAAACAACTCAATTTAATCTACCACGGCATAAGGAGATTCAAAATTAGTACCGAGTAAAGGCTAAGTCTGCAACTTAAACTAGTAGCTTGTTTACGTAAATTTTGGCAGCATCTCCCCTATAACAAAGCCATCCTCCAATACCATATACCAACAATAGCAAGAACATAACAATAAAAACATGTATGCATCATGTTCCAACCTTATCTACATCACAATATACCACAAAATGGCCCACACACCCTAATCACTTCATACATAAAACGACAACCAAAATAGTGTCCAACAACCTAAAAAAATATAACGACGAACGACCAGCCAACCATATTGCCATTATGTGGTGTTTCTCCACACTCTTTCTCCTTCCAAACTCCATAAAAACATTAGCAAAATAGCAACCCAACAACAACGAGAAAGAGCCCACAAAACGGTCCCACAAGTTTAACAACTCAAAAACTAATTTTTCAGTTTACTAAAACATGTTTCGACTTGTCTTTTCTTTCAAATTGAGCAACACAAACAACAATACATAATTAAGCCTCTTATCCTATAAACCAGCCATCAATTCAGCTTAAAAATAATTTCACAACCAGCCAACAGTGATGCAACAACAAACAACATACTATTCATTCGAAACTCGCTTAGTCTAGTCTTTACGGTCGAATTACAACTCGTACAAGCATAGATAATGGAAGGAGAAGCATAAACTTACCTTGGAATGAGTAGAACCACAAAACCTAGTCCTTCTACATAAAAAATTAGTCCCCTAACGCAACTACATGATGGAGAAAGAGAAACTAACAAGCTGTCCGTGATTGTCAGCACTAGAATCACGTCGTAACATCCGAAATAACCTAGGGTTTGTGTGGGATTTTTGGGGAGGAGTTGCAGGGGTTCAATTTGGTTTTCTTGGTCTGAAAGATAGGTGAAATAACTGCGTTGATAATCCCTTAAAAGTCTCTTCTTTGCTGACTTTGGGGCTTTTAATTTTGTCCACTCCTTTTGGCAAGTAGGTGATGCACTTATTTGTCACCTACCAATCTCCGCAAGCTAGCAAAAATGCAAATATCTCTCTACTACAATACTGTATTGATGAAAGGTTAAATGCGTTAGAAATTAAACTCACAGATCTTTAATTTGGCATGTAGATCATCCCTTGATTCGAAGTATATTGGGAGAAAAGTGCAGCTATATTTGACCTAAATTTCAGCACATTATGAATGCAACTTGTGATGACCTTTGCCAATTTTTTATTCCACAACTCGCTTGACTTAAAAACATAACACACGAAAATTATACGACTAAAACAACCCATAACTTAAACTCCTCATGATGTTAATCACCCTTGTCTCACCCCAAAAGTATATGTTATAACATTCCAAACTAGTCGACTTTCGACGAAACTTATTTTCTTCAATTCGTTTAGCGTCTAAGTTTTCCAACCCTTTTGGTACTTGTTATTCACGATCTTAAAGATTTGTAACCTCCACAATAACATGATGAACTTACGTTATGTACTTTCAAAAATGATCTTATTTTCGAGCTTATATCAATTGGCTTACGACGTACTCTCACGTACGAAAACATGGGATGTAACAGTTAAGTCCTCGACCTCGCCTTCATCCTTTGTTGACATTAAGATGTTGACATGTGGCGACCTTCGAAAGCTCTCTTACTATTGATTAAGCCCACCTATAATTCAGACCAGTTTTAGCCCATACATTAGCAACACATAACATTCAAAGCAACGTGGCACCCGAAAGCTTCAAATCCTGAATCCAAATTTGTCTGAAGGTATAGAAAAATAGTTATGAGATTACAATTTGAACTACTGTAAGCTCAACTTACTGTTTAATTAGTTTCATAATCCATATTCCTAACCTAAGATCATTTTAGTGAAAATAAAAAAATAAAAAAGAGAAGTAATCTATATTGGCATGGGATAGTAAGGAGGATAAATACTCTGCGGTTGTTTGGAGGGTTGGGCTGCTTAGTTATAATCTTTAGTTTTAATAGAAAAATAACTACCACCAGCACAACACTGTCTGGGTGGTGTAGTTGGTTATCACGCTAGTCTCACACACTAGAGGTCCCCGGTTCGAACCCGGGCTCAGACACAAGTTTTAACAAATTTTTATTTTCCAAAACAACACTCCCTTTAACACGTCTCTTTTTTCGTTTCCCTCTCCTTCAAGTAGTCGTTTACCTAAAGGACGTTTACTCCGTTTGTCATCCTCAAAAACAGAATCATTTTCATTTGCCATTACACATTCCAAAAATCACACAGATCATCCTCGTAGTTACGCTCTCCTATTAATTACTTTTTGTAAGTATCCAGAGGATATCTAGGGTTTCTCGTTGAATCAAAAGGCAATAATGGATTGGGGCACAGTGACCACAGAGGATCTGATCGAGGCTCTACGGGAAGTCGACTGGTCATCTCCACCACGTCCTCTCTCTGAATTCTTCTCCCGATTCACTTTTCCCAGATCCTCCTCCAAATGGAATAGTCGCCTCAAGTGCAATCTTTACTAGTACGCTTCTATTAATTTTAAATCAGAGAATTAGCGTTTCATATGCACAATAGTTCTAGCTAAAAAATTTCCAAGTGTTTTTATTTTTTTAATCTATTGAATTCACTAATTAGCGTTTGATGAGTAGATTAATTGTAAAATTTTGCTAGTTTCGAATTCTTCTGTCAATTGCACGAATTAGTGTTTGATGAGTGTATTAGGAGCAATCGATTGAATGAGAAATTATCTTTTCATAAGTAGATTAGTTCCTTGCTGAAATATTTCCGAGATGTTCTAATTTTTTTTCAATCAATTAAGATGAATTGTATATTTTTGTTTTATTTCTGGTGTAAAGAGGCCCTAGCAGAAGATGTAGATTCAGTAGTTGACATCATTGGGTCATTGTAACTATTATAGGACTAGGTTTTTGGGTTTTTGCTAACTTTCTTTCCTTTACCACAGTCTTTGTGGTAAGGACTACTTTTCTGATTATTTATAAAAATCTGTTACCTTAAACGAAAAAAATTCTGATGACAACACACATGAATTAGATAAGTGTATTAGGAGCAATTGATTGAATGAGGGAATTATCTTTTCATAAGTAGATTAGTTCCTTGCTGAAATATTTCCGAGATGTTCTAATTTTTTTTTAATCAATTGAATGCGTGAATTAGGTTGATTATTGCTGGATAAAATTTTTGGAGCTCTTATAATTCTTAATCAATTGATGCACGCGTTAGTGTTTCATATGTGTATTGGTAGCTAGCTTTTTTGGATGGAAATAAATAGTGTTTCAGCAATCGATTTGAATGAGCTAATTAGCTTTTCATAAATAGATTGCTTGCTAAATTTTTCCGAGATGATCACTTTTTTTCGATCAATTGAACATGCAAATTAGCGTTTGATAAGTTGGTTATTGCTAGGTAAAATTCCGAGCTCCTATAGCGTTTTAGTCAATTGAATGCATGTTTATGACTGATAGTGGTATATTAGTAGCTAGTGTTTTCAGATGAAATGAACATTGTTCAAACTTCAGAGACGTAACTTACTTCGAGATTTAGTTTTGGTAGAGGTTCTAAGTAAATAACCAATCAAATGCATGGATTAATGTTTGTTTAGTAGATTAGTTGCTGGTAAAACATCTCTTAGTTTCTTACTTTCTAATAAGTTGAATGCACGAATCAGCGTTTGATAAGTTTTGAGATAGCTACTTTCAGATGGAAATGTACTGTCAGAAGGTACAATTTCATGTGTGTTGTCATCAGAATTTTTTTGAGAAAGGTAACAGATTTTTATAAATAATCAGAAAAGTAGTCCTTACCATAAAGACTGTGCTAACGGAAAGAAAGTTATAGGAGCCTCCCTAAAAGCAAAAACCCAAAAACCTAGTCCTATAATAGTTACAATGACCCAATGATGTCAACTACTGAATCTACATCTTCTGCTAGGGCCTCTTTACACCAGAAATAAAACAAAAATATACAATTCATCTTAATTTTCTGTTCAGAGTTAGCTCATCTTGAAAGCACCTCATATTTCTTTCATTCCATATTGTCCACCAGATGCATAATGCAGGGGATAATTTTCCACCATCTCTTCTGCT
This sequence comes from Nicotiana glauca, assembly GCA_026770625.1. Classification (NCBI taxonomy): domain Eukaryota; kingdom Viridiplantae; phylum Streptophyta; class Magnoliopsida; order Solanales; family Solanaceae; genus Nicotiana; species Nicotiana glauca. Next base: position 36,202 of record MU671492.1, on the reverse strand, counting down.
TCACCATGTTACCTGGATCATTCCAACATGTTAGCAGCTCAGCAGTTTTCATATGATTGTCCATCTGAGGCCTTTCATACTCATGAAAAGCTGCCACAGAGTACTAGTAATTTGCAATGAAAAAACAGATGACTATTGTTTCAACCTCTTCCCCACACAAAAAACATTTAGATCACAGCTGCGCCCCTCTCCTCATCAGAGACTGTCATGTGTTAGGACAACCTGTTTTACTAACCGCCAGCAGAAATATTCCACTTTGAATGGTGTTCTCACCTTCCAGATCTGCTTCCAGTTTCATGTTACAAAAATGCTGTTGTTGGTCAGACCTGTTCAATATACCATATGCATATATCAAGAAAAAATACCCCTGCTATTCCTTTCCCATGTCAGTCTGTCCTCTTGCCCACAATGCCTTTAAAACCATCCAAAAGTTTGTAGAACTCGATCACTCTCGTCACTTCCCAATCATTTAGAGGTCTTCTGAAGTTCAAATTCCAACCTTGGAGACTCCAAGTCTCAGGCGCTTAAGCTTGAGGTAGATTCACCAAATTGAATATGTCTGAGAAGGAATCTTTAAGAGGTTCATTGCCAATCCAGTCCAGTCATCATTCCAAAAGGAAGTCTTGACACCATTGCCAACCTTACTATTGGTTTAACTAATGAACTTTGGGCAAAGAGATCTTAGTGATTTCCATACTGAAACCCCATAAGAATTAGATACTGTCTTAGTGCGCACTACTGACCCTCAACACTATACTTTGCACTGACTACCCTTCTCCACAGTGCTTGCTCCTCTAGATTGAATCTCTGTAGCCACTTCATCAATAAACTCTTGTTATGTTGTCTCAGATTTCTTATCCCCAGTCCCCTTTCCTTCTTATCAACTGTCAAGAGTCTTTCATTTTACCAGGGGTAACATTATTCTCCTTGTTCCTCGACAAATAAATGTTCTCCTTAAAGCATCCAGCCTCTTCTCAATTTTCACTGGTAGAGGCAAAAGTGACATCATATAGGTGTGAGGGAATCCAGCACACTATTCAGTATTCACTAGGGTAATCCTGCCACCCAAAGAGAGGTAGTTGCTCTTCCAGTTGGATAGTTTCTTTTCACTACTCTCCAAAACCCCATTCCATATGTCTTGTGTTTTGTTTTTTGCTCCCAGTGGTAGGCCCAAATATATAGTTGGTAGCTGCCCCACATCACATCCGTGGGATCCAGCCAAACTTTGAATTGTGGCACTTCATTCACTGTAACTTTCTCCAGTTGACATGAAATCCATATATAGCTTCAAAAATAGTTTTAAAAACTCAACTTCAGCATCACAGAATAGCACTGAATGATTAGCTTAAAGAAGATGCTTGACTTACAAATTGCTCCTTTTATTATTTAGTACCTTATACCCCCTTATCCAACTCTCATGATTTGCCTTTTTGTCATACAATTCAGCCCTTCCATAGCAATAATAAAGAGGAAAGGTGAGAGTGGTCCCCTTTGTTTTAATCCTCTTTGTGATGGAAAAGAAACCCTCAGGAGAACAATTGACTATAATTAAGAACCAGACATTACTGATGCAGGAGCCTATCCACTCCAGCCATTTTCTTCCAAACGCCATGTCCTTGAGAACACTTAGGAGATAATCCCAGTTCACATGATCATAAGATTTTTCAATATCAATTTGCATAAAACCCCAAGGATCTTCTTCTGATATTTTTTTGATTTTGCACCGGGTGTCCGAGTCTCTTCGAGCCCCGACTAATCCCGGGGGTGCACAGGCCCTCAGCAAGGAGTTTCCCGCAAGTGCACCACGGTTAATTCAGGTTTTACCCAGTCCGATGGCCCTCAGAAATTGTTTGCACCCAGTGGGTTTCGAACTTGAGACCTTGAAAGGGAGCAAACCCCAAGGCTCAAGTCAATTGCCACTCTTCTTCTGATATTTTAGAGTCAACGCTTTCATTTGCTATCTAAGCAATCCATAATCTTCCTACCTTTTATTGAAGGCCATCTATTGGGTATCTACTAGTTTGTGAATCACCTTCTTAAATCTCTCGGTCAACTTGGAGATGATATTGTACTCACTTCTTACGAGACTTATTTGTTTGAAAGTTGGTATAATTTGGTATAGAACAAAATCTGGAAATTAAACTAGACTGAATTATAAAGATTTCTTAGTACTTAAGTTTGTAGTTCATCTCTCTCTCTCTCAAAAAAAAAAAAAATTGAAAAAAAAGGTTGTGAAGCACTTATTGGTGCTGTAGGGTTTCAAACTTGTGAAGAAACTATACTAATCAGGTTCTTTGGATTTTCTCTTTTAAATTGTTGCAGCTATCGGACAAATTACTTCATTATGATTGTGACTATTCTTGGTAAGAAGCAAATAATCTTGTATTACTCACTACTCAGTATAGATATGATGTTTACATCATGCATTTTCTTTGGACTTATGAATAACTTCATGTGTGTTTTGTATTGCAGCACTGGGGTTTCTTAGGAGGCCACTTGCTATTGTTGCTGCTCTTTTGACAACTCTTAGTATTGCTTTTCTAAATGACAGGTAATGCACTTCTTATTTACTGTTATATACATGAGTAAAAGCTTGATGCATAAGGTTTCTGGTTTCCTATAAGAAATATTGTGTGATTAGTTCAAGGTTATAAACCAGGTTTTCCATGAATTTCGTATATAGGGAACATATAACTCCTAGTTTGGGATTAATTATTTTTTGGTTAAAGGAATATGTCAAGGTTACTCGTAAAGACAAAAAGGTGAAAACAGGAATATTTGTGTACACTGTGGTTGTAGAAGGCTTGCTTGGACTCCCATTTAGGTTCCCTTTTCCCTTTCCGTGACTAGGTTAACAGGTTCTATAACAAGTCTTTCTCTGGGAAAAGAGAAGTCGTTGGCCAAAGTTCCCTCAACACCTAGGTGCTTAAGTGAATATGCAGTTTAGAAGTCATACCTCTTTTTGCAGTTCACTTATTTAAAGAAAAAATTCATACCTCTTTTTGCTCATGTAAAAGAAAAATGGGATGTCATACCTCTTTTTGTTATATTTCTGGTCATAGCTGTGAAAATTGACTTGAACTAACTTATCAAAAATAAATAAAGAATTAGTTTGATCTAAACCTGATTCATTTTAAAGTTAATACTTTGGGCTCTAAACGGTACTTGAACTTTTCTCGGATCTTGAAGGATTTGAGAATAACGTTTTTAGTATATAGTTATTTCCTGGGGGACTTATTGAGCACTAAAACTCAAATGAGGGGATACTCTTTATATTGTGTGTCCTACAGGAAAATAGAGTACTCCAGATGCAGAGATGCTGGATAAGGAACTAACATCTCACTTACCCTTGAGCAATCTGGCCTTCAAGAAAGAAAAATGATTAGTCATTTGGATTTTTTTTGGAAGTTACTTGGATGCTCTATAGGAAAGTAGTTTCCTTTTTCTCTTCCTGGTTGATAAGTTTTCCCTGGGTTGCCTTTTAGCCTCAACCAAAATGAATGAACCTTAATACAGTTGATAAACTTTCTGGTAATTGGTCGATGCTTTAAGGAATAACTGTTTTCTCCATCAAGCTGTCTTCTGTACGTTGGCTGCAGACTATCTGTTAGCATAGAAAAGCATGTGCAACACAAATCGGCACCTGCAATCTTATTTTTGACTTCTAAAGTAGTAAGTTTATTTACATCTTGTTGCTGCATCTTTTTCGTGTTGCTAATGATTTTTCCAACAGTTTCGCAGGTACTTTTAGTGAAAAAGTGACAAGAACTGTCAGGCAGTTTTCTCCTCATGTAGCTGCAAAAATGAGGCCCCCACTCACGTGAGTCTGCATAAATTTGAGGTTTAAAAGCAAACCAGATGCACTACTGATGCTGAAATATTGACCATTTTCAGGCCAGTTATTCGAGGACGTCCATCTGCTAAACGAGCAATTTACATTTGTGGAAGGCCTCGTTGGGTGTTTGTCTTGGCATTCTCTCTAGGTATTGGAAGCTTTAGGCTCTTCTATCGCGTCACTGTTTCTCCCCCTCTGTGCTTTATCTTTCCTATTGAAAGTTCAATAGTTTTGAGATGAAATGGTGTTTTCTCCCTTTTCAACATTTTGCAGCGAGTTTCACCCTTTGGTTTGTTTCCTGTGGCCTCTTGACTGTCTTATGGGCATTGGCTATAGGACTTCTTTGTAAGTATGCTCTTTCTTGTTGTGAAGTGTGTTATTCCAAATCCTATGTTTCAACATGAGTAATGACTTCTCTCTCTCTCTCTCTCTCTCTCTCTCTCTCTCTCTGCAGCCACTCTTCTTCATGCAAGCTTTAGGACACCTAATTTGAAGGCTCGCCTTAACACATTCCGTGAGGAATTTCGAGCTGTTTGGCGCAACTATAGTGAGCTGTAGCTTCAGCAGAGTTCCATTTCGTGTCAGTTACTTTCCTGAGATCTGCCATTTTGTTTATTCATTCTCTTTATGGTTGTATGCGCTGTTTGTTTTGTTGCCTAGTGTTTGTAAGTTAACATGGTCTATTCATGCTTGAAATAATTTTCCTTTTACTTGCTAGTACAGTTTTCTTTTCTTCAATGTAGCTATTAACTCTGTATTTCCCTTAGCTAAAAAAGAACAATATTTGTTGAGCCGTTGTGTAAATACTCGTTACTTCTGCTGAGGAAATGCTATGCCTCTCTGTTCACTTTCCTCGTGCACTTGCATATCCTTGTTTGGAAAAGAATCAAAGAAGTTAAGTTGTCAAACCTGCCTCAGGACTTCTCAAACATTGAGGTTGCAATTGACTCAACTGGAGCATTAGTAAAGGCAAGGATCATGTATACCTAAGAGAAGACTGGATCTGCAGGCAGTAGAAAGTGCACTTTGAGGAAAGTAGTACTAGTTTTATGAGACTGCTCTTGAGGTTTGAACTTGTAGTACAAAGAAAATATTCAAATGAAAATTATCGCGAGAAACTACATACTAAGCTTGTCTCTGGCAAAAATAATAAACATATTTTGGAGAGAGCTTGTCCAAGAGATTCTTGGAGCTAAAGAAAACAAAGTACGAGGTGCTTTCTTGGTTGTTCTTAATTACTTAGGATTTGAACGAAATAAAAATTCCACTTAATTATGTTCAAAGCATGATGAGTTACTGTATAATTTTATGCAGACTGATGAACTGTTATTGCATCTTATTGGCATTTTATCGGTCTGCTCTAATATATTATTTTTTGGCTTCATTTTGACTTTATGGTTGCGCTATCCCTTGTCACTTCAAGCAGGAAAGTTTTTTTTCCTGGACCTTTGTTTCAATATTCCTCTTTAATTGTGGAAACATTATCATATGTGTTCTGAATATACCTCAATTCCTAACCTTAATTAATATAAGCCTTCAGCATCTTTTGCTTTTTTCTTTTTGCCCCTTTTTTTGGTGAGATTTCTATAGGTCATTGGATAGTTTAAGGCTTCTATCATTCTTTGCCAAGCAATCTTGTGCAGTTTAGCTTTGAAAAACCGTTATTAAATCACATTTACGTCAAAAGCGTAGAAGCATGAAACGACTAGCTCCTAGATTGGCCTCTCGTTCTGTGATTTTACCAGCAATCTATATGCAGTTTAGCTTTAGAAACTGTTATTAAGTCATAGTTATCGTCTAAGCTTAGAAGCATCAAAGTTTAATAACTCTTGGATTTCAACTAAGTTTTTGTTTAATTGTCTTTTATGATGATTATTGTATAGGACTTGTTGTAACTGTCTCTTTTCTATTTGTATAGGAGCAGCAGTTCTGCAAATTTGCTGTCATGTGCTGAGCTTTAATATGGTGTGCTGATGCAATATTCTCTGACCCGGTAGCTGAGCTCTCAAAATATCAATCTGCAATATCTTCAGATCAGCCATGGGTTGTAAATTTCCTTGATTCTTACTTTTATGGTACTGATTTCTACTATTCATGTACGTTTGAAATGACTACTGAATTTAGGTGCATAGTAGGAATTCTCTAGAAAGTTGGGGTCTGTATTAGGAGTCCATTCTTAATGCCTTTGAGAAACTCCTTGTTACTCTTACTGTTCAAAGCTGCAGTAAAGCTTCTAGTGAGTTCTGTCTTAACGTTTTCGCGCGATCTACTATTAGTCTTTTTTTCCATTAGGAGCTTTTTCAAATCGTCTTGTGGGTTAACGATGCTTCTTTTGTGCATAGATCGTTTGTGATCTTGTTGTCGACAGCTGCCTGCCCGTATTCAAACTGGGGATACTTGTTATGTGAGTTTACTTGTTAATTGTTATTCAGGGAACTTGAAAGGAGATTCTCTCAGGGGTTGGGGCTGCTCTCGTTTTTTATGGTTTCATTCTCTTTAACTTGCAAATTTCGATGCCAATTGCACGAGCAAGTCAGTTTCGAAATATCAATAAAAAAGGAGTGTCGTGGTGATAATCGCTGGAAAAAAATCTATTATGTGAATGGCTGACTTTAGCTAATTTAGGACATAGATTCTCTCTGTGTTGCAGCAGCTGCAAGAAGCTACCCATGTACTTAGAAAAGTTAAAGAAACTTCCAGGAGTTTTGTTACTGTATTTACCTTGAAAATGGTATTGATAATTATATTTGATTTTGTGGTTCTGAAAATATGTGATTTATTTTAATGCTAGTTGTTCGACAATAGATGCTAAGTGTAAATAAAGAGAATAAGATATGCAAATCAACTATCACAACACTGAGCCTCAAGCTAGCTGGAACAAGGGCTTCGAGGCCTAGTTAGGGCAGTTGATAATGAACAATTGATGAAGAAACAGTGATAATAATGGCCTCAAAGATAGCCTTTCGCGGTTAATAATGGGCAATAAATGAAGAACAGTAAATGAACAATGAATGGACAAGCAATAAATCTGTAGAGTAGCTATTGAACACGTTTAGGAGGGTGTTTGGCTAAAGCTTATAAGATGATCAAACTGGCTTATAAGCACTCTTTGGCTTATCTACGCATTTGGTAAAATTAAAAGTGCTTATAAGCCAAAAATAAGCCAAAAGTCATAAGTTGGTCTCCTCCAACTTATCAAATTTCAACTTATAAGCACTTTAAGTTTGACCAAGATATTTACTATTATTTTTTAAATTAGTTTCAGCACTTAAAAGTGATTTTCAACACCTAATGCTTATCAGCTACTCTAAATCAGCTAAGCCAAACGAGCTCTAGGTAAGAAGAAGCAGAGAATATTCTATTGTATTCAATAATTTGTCCGTTACAGAATGACAAGGGTCCATTTATACATGTCGAATAATGACGAGGAAATGCTATTGGTACAACTGTATAATAGCTTAGTACGGATTTGTACTATTTCTTGCAGACTCTGTCAGTTCTCATCACGTGCCCTCGGGAGTTTCCCGCCTTTCCTTGACGGTGGTCGATTTTCATGCTGCCTCGAGGTTACGCAAATAGGTAATCTTTTGTCGACTATGCTCTAAGCTTCGATCCTCATCTTCTTGATTTTGTTTTTTCATGCTTTCAAGCTATAGTGCTTTACAATCGGGCCTTTGCTAAGTCCCAAGCTGAGTTGACCCGCTATGAGGAAGAGTGTAGGAGGCTCTCATCAGAGGTTGGCGAGCTCAGAGATCTTTTTACCAAAAAGGAGGAAGAACTTCATGACCTTCGGGTTCGTTTGGAGACGTCGTCTGGTGAGCGGACCGATCTTGCTGAGCAGGTAATACAGTCTTGTATGCTTATATTTTCGTGCTTGTCTGACTTTAGCGTTTAACACCTTTGTGTTGATTTTTGCAGCTTGATAAGAAAGATGTCCTAATGATGAGGGGCTCAAAGCCAGGGATATTGAGATTCTTGGATTCAAGTAGTGTGTGGACGAGATAGCCTCCGAGAGACATACCCTTCAGGAGAAGTTGACCTCTGTTGAGCATCATCTTCGGATGCAAGGGCGAATAGTAGTAAGTATAAGGATCTGCATCTTGAATCGGTCGCCGTGCTATCTGCAGCCAAGTCCAAAGCCGATGCGCTCATATCCTCGTACCGAGAAGATGCTGCTGCTGCAAATGCTCGAGCCAGGAAGGTATCCGAAGAGGCCAAGCTTGAACTGACCTGAGCCCTGGAGCATGTCCGATTAAGATCTCGGAGACAGGCTCTCGAGGATGTACATGTAGGGGGCATCGATTTGTCTCCTGAGATTGAGAGGGTGAAGGCCCTAGAGGAAGAATCGACAGCTCTGCTTTCTTCCGATGATTTTTCAGCCAGTGGTTCGGCCAGCGGCTCGAAGGATAATGAAGATGAAGGTGAATTCCCCGAGGGGAAGGAGGCCGTTGATGCTCCGGGGGTCGAGAGCCAAGCCGTTGAAAGCACAAATTCTGAGGGAGCTCCGTCTGGTCAAGTGACCCCGGCGGTAGATTAGTTTTTTATTGTTCAGCTCCAGGCGTGAGCCTTGCAAATGTGTCTTTGTGAAACATTATCATATATATATATATATATATAAAGGTCTTTGCTTTTCTTCATTTCTTGTCTTCCCTTTGCCTTTGTGGAATAAATTTTGATGCTCGTCTATAACTATCCCAATGTGTCGGACTTATGATATAAACCTCTCAGGTTTTCATGCTCGATGAATGATTGATAACACTTGACCATTTGGGGTTCGATCCTCGAGTCAAATTTCGACACGGGGCTATTGACCCTCAAGTTTTTAATACATTGGCCCTTTGGCTCTTTACGCTGGCCCTTATGCTCTTACACATTGGCCCTTAGGCTCTTTAGGATGGCCCTTAGGCTCTTATGCATTGGCCCTTAGGCTCTTACGCATTGGCCCTTAGGTTTTTTAGGCTGGCCCTTAGGCTCTTAAGCATTGGCCCTTAGGCTCTTTTTAGATTGGGTCGATGCGACCTCTAATATGGCTATAATTTTCCCTCGTTTTGGCTAAATACTTTTGAAGTTTTGATTATGCCTTGGCATGTTTTATATTCGTCCGACTCTTCGACAGCTCAAATGAGAACCTCGATTATGAGTCTATATGTGATGATAACTGAGTACTCGGGAGGTTCACTCGAAGGTTGAGTTTTCGAAACCTTTTCATCGAAGGCTGATTGTTTTCGAAGCCTTTTTATTGTTTGGAGCTGATATTATTGAAGCTCCTTTGCTTGTGCCGAGGGTAGCTTGATTAACCGGTTCTTTTCGAAGTATCTTAAAAGTATTTGAAGGCCTTTAGTTTTATGGCGGCAGTCGGACGTCTCCGAGATGCGTTAATTCGGTCGTAGCCTTTAGTCCCCGGGCGCGGTGACCTTAGCACCTATATCGAGGGTATGCCTTTTTAGGGGTCTTACAAGTTCGAATATATAGCCTTGGCCTTCATATCGGGGTTATGCCTTTTTAAGGTCTTATAAATTTGAGTACGCCTTGTTGAGGTCTTATAAGCTCGGTATTGCCTCATTGAGGTCTTATAAGCTTGGTATTGCCTCATTGAGGTCTTATAAGCTTGGTATTGCCTCATTGAGGTCTTATAAGTTTGGGCCTGCCTCGTTGAGGTCTTACATATTCAATGTTGCCTCACTGAGGTCTTACAAGATCGAGTTTTTGATGGCTTCGATGAGCTGACTGTCGATGACAGTCCCCGAGTGTTCGAGGATTTTTGGCCCTTGAGACGTTTTGCGTGACAATAGTAAACTGCTTTGAGGCACACGACGTTTTGACAAGCAGAGAGGCTTCTTTTATTACTTGATATATGTGTACATTTTTGCCTTCGTATGCTCGATTGTTCTACATGGACACGGTTCATTTGAACGTTTGGCCCAATGCAATATTTTCCTATCGAGGTCCCCTTAGGCGTAACTCAATTTTTTTGAAAACATAACCTCCGAGGGGGATGCCCCCAGTATTTGAGGCTGATTTGAAAAGAAGCCTTGAATACTTGTTGAGTACTCCTTAGGTAGCATATAGATGTTGCCTCGTTAAAAACCTCGCCGGTAAAACTTATTTGGGATAAAACCCGATCAAAGGGAAAAATAGTGCAACACATGCTTTAAAACCCAAGGTCTTCGAGTCGAAGTATGCTTCGGCGTCTCCCTCGACCGATATCAAAGCCTCGGACCCGTATACCAAAGAGAACGATGTCTCTTCTGTGCTTGACTTCGAAGTTGTTCGGTATGCCCATAGTACTTCGGGCAATAACTCTCTCCATTTTCCAATCGCATTTTCCAACCTCTTTTTTAAGTTTTAGATGATGGTCTTGTTTGTGGACTCGGCCTGTCCATTTGCACATAGGTGATAGGGCGTTGATAGGATCCTCTTGATTTTATGATTTTTGAGGAATTTCGTCACCTTGTTGCCTATGAATTGCTTCCCATTATCACATGTAATTTCGGAGGGGATCCCTAATCGACATATGATATGGTCCCAGATGAAGTCAATGACTTCTTTTTCTCTTATCTTCTCGAAGCCTTGTGCTTCCACCCATTTCGAGAAATAGTCAGTCATAAACAGAATAAATCTAGCTTTACCTGGCGCCATTGGTAGGGGGCCGACGATGTCCATCCCCTATTTCATGAACGGACATGTATAAGACTGAATGTAGTTGTTCACCGGGTTGGTGAATCATTGGCGCAAACCTTTGGCATCTGTCACACCTGTGAATGAATTCCTTGGTGTCCTTCTCCATGCTGTCCCAATAGTATCCTACTTTGATCATATTTCGAACCAAAGAATCGGCGCTAGAATGATTTCCAAAAGTGCCCTCGTGGATTTCTCGAAGTACATAATCGGTGTCCCCCGGTCCCAAACATATAGCTAGAGGTCCGTCAAATGTCCTTTTATACAATGTTCCACCTTCGTCGAGTGAAAATCGAGCCGCTTTGGCTCCAACGGTCCTTGATTCTTTTGGGTCTGTGGGCAGCTTTCCATTTCTTAAATAGTCGATGTATTTATTCCTCCAGTCCCATGTTTAGACTTGTTGAGTTGATCTCGGCGTGGTCTTCTTCAATCACCGAATTGGATAACTGTACAACAGCTCCCGGGAGTATGTCATCTTCTTCGACGGACGACCCCAGGTTTGCGAGTTCATCAACCTCACTGTTCTGATCTCGAGGAATATGGACCAGAGTCCATTCTTTGAAACGATGCAATATGACCTGAAGTTTGTCTAAGTATCTTTGCATCCTGTCTTCTCGGACCTCGAAGCTCCCATTTACTTGGTTGACTACCAGAAGGGAGTCGTATTTTGCTTCGATGACTTCTGCTCCTAGGCTCTTAGCCAGCTCAAGTACTGCAATCATAGCCTCATACTCGACCTCGTTGTTGCTAAATTTCGACGTTTTTATAGATTTCCTAATCATGCCGCCCGTAGGCAGTTTCAGAATGATGCCGAGTCCGGACCCTTTCACATTCGAGGCACCATCGGTGAATAGGGTCAATACCCTCGGTGATGTGTCCATTTTTAGCATGATTTATTTCTCTACTTCAGGCACAAGGGCAGGCATAAAATCATCCACGGAGTTTGCCAAAGTTTGGGACTTCATAGCAATTCGGGGTTAGCACTCGATATCATACCCTCCGAGCTCGATGGCCCATTTGGCCAATCTGCCCGATAATTCAGGTTTGTGCAAGATGTTTCGAAGATGGTATGTTGTTAAAAAACATATATGATGGCATTGAAAATAAGGCTTTAATTTTCGAGATGCACTTATTAATGCAAGAGCTAATTTTTCTAAGTGTGGATACCTGATTTCAGCATCTTCTAGAGTCCGACTTACGTAATAAATAGGGAATTACGTACCTTGTTCTTCCGTAACCAACACACCACTTACCTCTACTCCGGATACGGCCAGATACAAGTATAACGTTTCGTCTTCCTTTGGGGTGTGGAGCAAAGACGGGCTCAAGAGGTGCCACTTTAATTCCTCTAAAACACGTTGGCATTCATCCACTCAAAGCCTTTTTTTTCTTGAGCAAGGAGACGAAATGATGACTCCGATCTGACGACCTCGAGATAAATCGGCCTAAGGACGGTATCCGCCCGGTCAGCCGTTGTACAGTCTTTACATTGTTCACCACTGTGATTTCTTCAATGGCCTTGATTTTGTCGGGGTTGATCTCGATCCCCCTATTCGATACCATGAAGCCTAAAAATTTATCCGATCCTACTCCGAAGGCTCATTTCTCGGGGTTGAGCTTCATGTTGTAACTTCTAAGGATATCAAATGTTTCCTGCAAATGAGTCAAATGGTCCTCTGTGCGCAGGGACTTAACTATCATGTCATCAATGTAAATGTTTATCGTGAAAATGATAATAACAATTAAATTTGATTATGGGACTCTAAAAATACGTGATCTATTTTTATGCTAGTTGTTAAACAGTTGATGCTATGTCAAAGACTTAGAAACGGGATACGAGTTTGAGAACAAGGTGATAATCAATTCGATAGGTCAGTATTCGGGGCCTCGAGCTTGTCGATACGGGGGCCTCGAGGTCGATTTGGGTGCTCGACTGTGAGCTATCGAAGGTGATCTATGTACAACTAACAGTTATAATAAAATCAACTAAGGCTCTTTATGGCCAATAATAGGCAATAAATGAAGAACAATAATGAAGATAATAAATGGACGCAACAATATCAAGAGAATGTGTTAGAGAGCAAAAGGAATGTTCTTGTGTATTTAGTATGGAGCCACAGATCTCTACAAAATGGAATGGACCCCTTTTATATAGGAAGGGCGAATCCCAACATAGTAAAAACGCATTTATTACAAAGATATGGAGATGGGAAAGATAGTTGGTGTCATGAAGCGGGCTCAGACTATCCTGACAGACTTTATCGTCTCTAGCTGCACCTCTTCAGAACTCCCCTCTTTCCAATATAGCCATTGGTCTGCATTGCCACAAGGTCGAGCATCGACATCCCTCGAGGGTAAACCTCGATCCTAATATCGAGCCTTATGGAGTATGTTTATGGGGTATCATAATGACGGAAAATTGGACCCTACAATTTTAACGCGCACAGATAGTCTCTGCGTTTCTTAGAGTGAAAGTGATAAGAAACAACCTCGAACTTCTGCCCCTCTGATACTTTTGTAACGGTAGCAGTCACAAGGTGCCAAAAGGCGATGCACACGCAACTCTTGAAGGACTTCATATTGAATATGGCAGTTAGCTATCCCTTGGCCTCCTTCAACGCGCACACGAGGTTTCTATAAGTACTCGCCTTCTCGTTCTTTACAACTCACTGCATTTCCCAAACCCTAAAAAAGGTTCCTTCTACCTTTACTTTTGTTCTTTCTTAGGAACACAACTTCTCTTTCTCTTCCGATTTTTTTTAGGAATGGCGAAAACCTTCGCCTCTGCTTCTCAGGAGAATGTGGCCTCATCCTCTTCGCTTCTACCCCAAGGTGAAGCGTCAATGCCTCGTCATGCTGGAGAACACGTTCCAGGATTTTTTGCAATGGCTTTTGATTTCAAGGTCGAGAGGCCTTCTTCGAAGCCGGGGCGTCGCGAGCCTGTGTGTTAGGATATTAGCTCGATAACAGACGTCGGAAGAGTGAGAACTGATGTCGTTGGGGGACATACTGCTTATGGAGATCCCTACTTGGGAGGAGGATATAACGACATGCTAAGCCGATTTTCTCAGTGTGTATACTTACCCATTTAACCTAGGGTCGGTGGGGACATCCTCGCCCCCGATTGATCCCGTGATTCTCGACTTATGCCAACGGTATCAAGTGACCCTCGGTCAAATTCATCCTTCATTCTGGCATGTTGTTTATATGATCAGGTACTATGTGAACATGATTGAAGAGATGTCCTTCACCCTCGATCATCTGATTAGGATGTACAACCCTCATCTCTTCCGCGGGGGTTTAATCAAGCTCCATTGCCGAGCCTTGAGGGCCATCTTTGCATGTACCGAGGAGCTTGGGAATGGGGGATGGATAAGTCGCTTCGTCCGAGTATGGACTTCTAATTTGATCTCGACAAAAATGATGTAGTTCCTCGAGAGATGGAATGTGGAACGTAAGTAGACACGTTATCTAGAATTCCCTCGCTTCTCTTTGATTACATTCTTCCATGCACTTAATTTCTCTTGTTAATACAGCTGTAGCAATTTATCCTGGCGCGGTCACGGACCTCCTGAGTTTGATCGGCCGTCTGGACTCGATTTGCTCGTATGCTGAGCGAGTGTGGCGGGATTTGTCCCTAGATCGGTGGGAAGCTAAGGATCATGGTGAACCTTTACCCCTGCTGTAGTCACACTTTTCAACCTAAATTGCTTCTGGAAGCGCTCTCATTGCCTGTGCTTACCTCTAGCATTTGTGTAGGTCTAGGGGAAGTCCCCTTGATGAAGAGACCATTGCCTGGTGGGGAGGGTGCTATTGTACCCTATTAAGGGAGCAAAAGACAAAAGTATCCATCGAACGGACCTTCGGAATCCAAGAAGATTAAGGCAAAAGAAACTAAGGCCAACCTGGTAGCCCTAACTCCGAAAACAACGAGAAATCATCGAGTTGAAGGTGGGGGGAAAATAGCTTTTCGACAGCGCCCAAGGGAGGGATAAACCTGGCCAATCCTTGGGCCGTAGAGTTTTCGAGTCGGAGCATGACATCGTCGCGGTACAACTTCAGAGTGGAGGGACAACTGAGGGAGTACGGGTGTTGCCCTCGAGCTGGCCGGTGACCAGAGTTCCCCTCAGGCTGGGATGCCTTCCGTAGGTGGTTCATAGGAGCCTAGTTCTGGGACCCTGAATGGACAAGGGATGGTCCTGATTGACCCTGCTAGCGTTGTGGTCGTGATTGATCCCCCTCAGGGAATGACCCTACCTCCTAAAGAGTGCAAGATGTCCTGCATGAAGGATCTTCCGATGCGTGGATGCCTATCAAAGGCGGAGCTGCGCTCGAAAAGCTTCCAACCATTCCCGAGGGAATCCCTGAGATCGATGCTTCACTCTTCTTTGGAGAGATGAGCAGGCTTTGTGAGCAGGTAATTTTTGCGAATCCTTTCTGTCGTTCTGGCCTCGGTCGCTCCGACCTTTGTCTTTCTAACTTGTCTTTTTTTGTGGATTCAGGCCAATGTGCTTTACAATCATACTTTCACCCAGTATCAGGATAAGGTGACTCGTTATGAGCGCGAGAAGGCTCACCTTACTGAACATGTTACCTAGTCCTCGTCTGCCATAATCTGAATGTTTGCCAGATCCCAGTGTTTTAACATCTTGGATCTGATTCGTGCAGTTTGAGAAAGAAGGTGCCCTGATGAGGGAGGATCTCTGGTCCAGAGACTCTGAAGTCTCCGAAATCAAATGGTATGTGAGATAGATAACTTCTGAGAGGGATGCCCTCCTGGAAAAGGTGGCCTTAGTTGGGCGTCAACTTAGTGACGCGAGGGAGGATAGTGACAAGTATAGAGGTCTCCATTTTGAGTTACTAGGTGCATTATCCAGGATAAAAACTGAAGCCGAGGCATTAATATCTTTGCATAGAGAAATACCATTGAGACAAGCACTCAAGCCGGAAGAGCGCCTGAGGAGACCGAGCCGAAATTGACTCGCACTGTAGAGCGTGCTCGATTGCGACCTCGGAGGAAGACTCTTGGGGATATGCATGTGGGAGATATCATCTTGCCTGCCGAGCTCGGGAGGCTGAAGACCCAAGAGAAGAAGGATGCTGCCTTGTTTGATTTCGGAGGTGCGCCGGTTAGTGGCTCAGGAGGTGATAAAAATGAAGATGGAGCCCCCTAAGGGGAAAAGGCCGCTGAAAGACCCGAAGTTGTAGCCGGAGTCGTTGGGGTGCAACCTTCGGTGGATCTTTCATAGATATAGGTTTGATGATATATTAGGGTTTAGTTCGGTTCTTTCTTTGTAAGGGTTTTTTTAGGACTTGTAAACATCCCCCCTGTGGGTCATAAGAAGGTTTTTTGTTTCATATCCCTTCTTTTCCTTTTTGTTTTTCTGAAATATATGTGATGTTTTTTGATAGTTTATCAGATATTCCAGGTCCTGGGTTAGACCCTCTGGCTTTTGCTATTACCAGGCGACCCGTAACTGTCGAAGGTCACCCCCTAGAGTTTCTCAGGTCAGGCCTGACTTTCATGCGTCCGGTCGGTGCAATCTTTGATCTTAGTGCTGGTGGTAGTGACTTGTACGTGTCGGGTCGGTACGCCCTATAAGCTGGCATTCGAGTTCTCACGCTCTCGCCCTTAGGCATTTTTATTATTTTAAGTTCAATCTCCAAGTCAGGTTTTGACTTGAGCTCATTTGACCCTCAAGTTTTAAAAGTTCAAGCTGGCCCTTAAGAACTTACGCGTTGGGTCGATACCTTTTACATGGGCTGGTGACAATGGCTCTTACGCCTTGCATTTAGGCATATTTAGTTAACTATTTTGGGTTCAGTCTCCGAGTTGGGTTTCGACTCGAGCTTATTCGACCTTTAAGTTTTTGGATTTGTGTGGGCTGGCAAGAATGGCTCTTACGCCTTGGGTCGAAATGACCTTTTATGTAGGATGTCGACAATGGCTCTTACGCCTTGCTCTTAGGCATATTTAGTTAACTATTTTGGGTTCAGTATCCGAGTCGGGTTTTGACTCGAGCTCATTCGACCTCAAGTTGTTGGATTTGTGTGGGTTGACGACAATGGCTCTTACGCCTTAGGTCGAAACATCCTTTTATGTGGGCTGGCAATAATGGCTCTTATCCTTGATCTTAGGCATATTTAGTTAACTATTTTGGGTTCAGTTTCTGAGTCAAGTTTTGACTCGAACTCATTCGACCCTCAAGTTTTTGGATTTGTGTGGGCTGAAAATAATGGCTCTTACGCCTTGGGTTGAAGTGACCTTTTATATGGGCTGGCAGAAATGGCTCTTACGTCTTAGGTCGAAGCGACCTTTTATAGGCTTTATTTTTCCCTCGTTAAGGACTGTTTTAAAATAAATTTTGCCTGACTGTTCAATGGTTCGATAAAAACCTTGATTTTGAGTCGTTATGTGGCGATGATCGAGTACCTCGGGAGGTTTGGCTCGGCGGCTGAGTATCTCAAAGCCTGTAATCTGGAGCTAACATGGTAGAAGATCTTTTGCCTATGTCGAGGGTAGCCTATTTTACCGATTCTTTTCGAAGTAGATTCGAAGCAATCGAAGGTATGTGATTTTGTAGAGACGGTCGGTGTCCCCGAGTCACGTTAGGTTGGCTGGTACAACCTTGTGACTGTAGTCATTTATGCTTGCCCGAAGCTATTTTTAATCCCGAGTGAAGTAGTTTCAGCGTATATATCGAGGGTATGCCTTTTAAGGGTCTTACAAGTTCGATATGTAGTCTTAACTTTGAGATCGGGTTTATGCCTTTAGTAAGGCCTTACCAAATTTTCATACCTTTGAGGTTTTACAGTTTTTAGATACTTGGTACAAGTATAGTTCATGCCTCGCTTAAGGTCTTACAGATATTGCCACTTGGTACAAGTGTGGTTCATGCCTTGCTCGAGGTCTTATAGATATTGTTGCTGCCTTATGTAGGTATGAGACCGAGTCTGCCCGCTTGGGGTCTTATGGTCTCGGGTTTTTAATGAATGGTGATTGGCGACAATCCTCAAGTCATTGAGGGTACCTTGGCTCGGGAGTCGTTACTCGTAAACTCTATATTGCCTCATTGAGGGCCAAAGATTTCGGAGATTCTGACCCTAAGGTCATGCGATTTTTGAGATTTTGACGCCAGTCTCCGAGTGTTCAGGATATTTTTGAATTTGGAGATATTTTATAATTTTGATGTTGCCTCGTTGAGGGCTTACGAGTTTGGAGTTCCGACCCGGGGTCATTTAGGTGTTGAATTATTGACGCTAGTCTCCGAGTGTTCAGGGCATTTTTGACAGAGGAGTCCTTTTTGCTAAAACGTCGAGTTCTTTTTGAAGCGTGAAATGCTTTGATGAAAAGTATTCGACTACTTGGTACAAGTATATATGTTTTTGTTGTTAAGGGCTTGGTTGCTCTATATGGGCACGGTTCGTCCGACCGTTTGGCCCGGTACATTACTTTCCTATCAAGGTCCCATTTGGGATATCTTGGTTTTCCCGAGTAGGTGATCTTCTGAGGGGATGCCCTCAGTATTCGAAGTTGATTGCAAAAGAAATGTTGAATACTTGTTGAGTTTCCTTAGGTAGCATATGGTCGTTGCGTCGTTAAAAACCTTGCCGGCAAAACCCTTCTAGGGATAAAATCCGATTGAAGGAAAAGAGTGCAACGCGTGCTCGACGGTGTTTCAGAATTATCAATTGGACACCCTAAAAATAATATCGTTTTAACATTGATATGTTCCAGTCGCTTGGAATCTGTTCGCCCTCCATGGTACCGAGCTTGTAAGATCCTTTTCCGACTACTCCGAGGACACAGTATGGTCCTTCCCGATTTTGGTCTAGCTTTTTTTCATTAGGGTTTCAGGTGTTAAGGGTAACTTCTTAGGACCAAGTCCACAACTCCGAATTGTCGGAGGTTTGTTCTCCTATTATAATACCTTTCGATCCTTTGCTTTTGGGCGGCCATCCGGACCGGCGAGGCTTCTCATTTTTCATCTAATAGTTTGAGGGTTGTTGTCATGGCCTCGTTATTCGAGCTCTCAGTGGTGTGCTAGAATCTGGCGCTTGACTCCCCGACCTCCACTAGTATCAAAGCCTCAGTGCCGTACACTAGAGAGAAAGGCGTTTCCCTTGTGCTTGATTTTGAAGTTTTTCGGTATGCCCATAGCACTTCGGGAAACATTTCTCTCCACTTTCCTTGGCGCTTTCCAGCTTCTTTTTTAACTTTTGGATGATGGTTTTATTTGTGGACTCGGTTGCACACGAGTGGTAAGGCGTCGACAGGATTCTCTTGATTTTGTGATCCTCAAGGAACTGTGTTACCCTACTTCCGATGAATTGCCTCCCGTTATCACATGTTATCTCGGAGGGAATCTCGAATCGGCACATAATGTGGTCCTAGATAAAGTTAATGACTTCTTTTTCTCTTATCTTCTCGAAGGCTTGCGCTTATAGTCAGTCATAAATAAAATGAATTTAGCTTTACCTGGTGATGTCGGCAGGGGCCCGGCGATGTCCATTCCACATTTCATGAATGGCCATGGTGATAAGACCGAATGTAGTTGTTCGTCGGGTTGGTGAATCATAAGGGCACATCTATGGAATCTATCGCACTTTCGGACGAATTCCTTAGTGTCTTTTCCATGTTGTACTAGTGGTTGCCCACCCTGATCACCTTTCGGACTAAGGAATCGGCGCCTGAGTGGTTTCTGCAAGTACCCTCGTGAATTTCTCGGAGTACATAATCTATATCCCCTGGCCCCAGACATAATGCTACGGGGCCAAAGTTCTCCTTTATAGAGTCTTGTTTTCATCGAGTGAGAAGTGGGCTGCTTTGGTTCGCAAGGCCCTCGATTCTTTTGGACCCGCGGGCAATTTTCTGTCTTTTGGATAATCAATATATTTATTTCTCCAGTTCCATGTTAGGATGGTGGAATTAATCTTGGCATGACCTTTTTCGACCACAAATTTAGATAACTGAATAACAGCCCTGAGGAGTAGGTCATCTTCTTCAACAGATACTCCCAGGTTTACGAGGGCATCGACCTTGATATTCTTCTCTCGAGGTACGTGGACTAAGGTCCATTCTTTGAAACGACATAATACGACTTGGATTTTATCCAAATACCTCTGCATCCTGTCTTCCCGGACCTCGTAGCTCCCATTCACCTGGTTTACTACCAGGAGTGAATCACATTTTGCTTCGATGGTCTCGGATCCCAGGCTTTTGGCCACTTCCAGACCTGCAATCATAGCCTCATTGTTAGTCAATTTTGCAATTTTTATAGATTGTCTGATCACTGTTGATACCCAATTTTTTCCTATGTATTTTTTACATGAAAAATACTTTTAAAATAACATGTATATACATATATAAGCATGCCCAAGGGTTTTGGTACTTTTTCCAATTTTTAAAGATTTTAAAATTAATTTATTGTCCATTTTAACAGTACAAAAATCAGTAGTTATCCCCAAAACTATTAATTTTGGTGAATAATTTATTTTATTCTCATATATATAATAAAATATAGTTAAGGTGATTTTTGTATATTTTTACAAATTTATCTGGTATTTTTAAAGCTAAATTGCATACAATTGCAATTTTAGCCTATTCTAAGATTAATAGCATTTCTATAATTGTTATATTGGTTTCAATATTTTTTAATTAATATTTATATATAATTAATTAGTTCGGTACTTTTAATTTGCTTTTAAAATTATTTTCACTATTTTTACAAAATAAAAAAGGGAAAATCTGGCCATTTAACGTTTAGCCTCCCTTTATTTCAATTACAACCTCTTTTTCATTTCAATTTTAACCTTAAATTGACCCAATTTTACCCCTATTTGGACCATCCCAATTTTATTTCAACCCGGTCCCCCGACCTAATTTAAAATCCGCCCGTTTCCTATCTTTGATCTAGGCCGTTGATCATTTTGATCAACGACCATAAACCCCCTTACCTTTTTAACCTTGAACGACCAACCATAATTCCCCATTTCACCTAATCCGCCGCCTTTGAATCCCAAACTCTTTCAAAGCTCTTCGGAACCCTAGCCTCCTCGTACCCCTTTCAACCGCCTTTCACCGGAATCCATGGCTTCTCAGGCCATGGATAGTTGGTACTCACCTCCCTCCACCATCAAACCATGGTTGTTCGAAGCTTTGAGACCTAACCTCAATGGTTCTCCTTCAGATCCTCTCAAATCTGCAGTTATATGGCTTCTCCGGCCTGCTCCGGCGTACCTAAAGCATTAGGAGCCTGATTCTAACTCATCCGACTCAAGATCGGACCTTCTTCCAAGCCTTTCTCATTTCTAGGGTTTCTCCGAAACCCTAAGCTATTCGAGGTTTTCTCTGTTTGTTTTCTTAAGATCTATGATGTATTTGTGTTCTCCTGGATTTCTAAATTGTTTTCCTCAAATTTTCTTTTCAAAATCATCTGTCCTTGATTTAGGGTTTCTGAAAGGATTTTTTCAAAAACATCTTTCTGATTCTTCTTCTTCTTCTTCTTCTTCTTCTTCTTCTTTTCTTTTTGAATGTTTGTCTATATCATGCTCGTGTGATTTCTTCTTACTACGCATGTATTGACTTTCTACTTTTCTTTTTCTACTATACATGTTACTCCTGTGCTCACATGTTAATCCTTGTTATGTTTTCTTTGCTCTTTTACTAGATGTGTTTACCGTTGAGTTCTTTGATTTTGTTTTATTGAACTCTGTTCGTGTTCTTTCTAAACATGTTTCATCTACTTTTGTTTAAGTTTGTATCACCTATTTCTTCTGAATTTGTTTAAGTTCCGAGTTCTATCAAATATGTTCTTCATGATCTTGAATCAACTTTCTTTCTTGGTATCATGTCTGTTTGTTTCTCATCAGTCTCTAATAGAGACCTTTGAGTCTGTTTTAACAACTCGCCTTCTCATCTCTATATCTGATTCGATTTGAAACCTAGTGTTTAGGGTTTCCTTTGGAGATTTTGATTTTGTGTTCGAGTTAGGGTTCCACTCTGGGACCCTGGACTCTCAGACTCATTGTGAGTCTGCAAACTGGACTTGTACTCCCTCTTGCTTATGATTCTGAACCTTTGAATATTAGACTATTTTTCTAAGCAACATGACGACTCTTTTGTTTGACTTGTCTGCTTTCTATATGAGAAGTTCTTCTTTCAAAAGGGTTTTTTCCAACTATTATTTGATTCTGAATTCCTTTAATGGGGTTTACTTGATTGTTACTGATTTTCTTTAAATTAAACCTTTCTTTACCCCTTTCCTGACTTGGTTCATTCGAGTAAAAGCCTGTAACTTTGATTTTACTGGCTGTTTGATTGATTCTCTTTCCTTATTTTACACAAACTGTGTACCATTGGACTTTTGCCTTAAATAACTTCTATGTATTTACCCTTTATTGTACTGCTTGGGAAATATTTCTGATTAACTCTTTCCTTAATTGTCCTTTACCCGTTGGAAATTAGAATCCCTTAATTTAAGGGAGATTGATTTTAATGATATTTCCTTACCTTTTCTTACTTGCTTGCTGCATTATAAAAAGGGCACAATCCTTCTATACTTACCGACACACATCGATTATTGAACACTTCCAATTCAATATTCTCACACTCTCGATTACAATACTCTTTCAATACTCTACTCTCTTATGAGGTCTTTTGTACTGCTTGCCTGCAACTTGGCTTTTCCAAGACTCCTGTTTTACTTGTTTGTCTCCCTGAAACTGGTATGTCTCAATTTTGATTTTAGCTTCTTCCCTATGTGTTTACTTTATAGTTTCTACACTCTTGTCTACCTTTCTGATGTAATTTTACTTTTCTTGATTCATTCGGGTAATAATTTATACTAACTTATGGGGTATATAGTGAAAAGGGGAGGGTCACTCATGTTATGCATGTGGGTAGACTTCATGCTTTAGGCATTTATTTCTGCAATCACAGCCTATTTTTTGCTTATGCACATGCATATAGAAATCCTGCCTATAAGTTGTTTCATCTGCATATAGAAATCCAGCCTATAAGTTTATGCATCTGCATATAAAAATCCTGCCTATAAGTTGTTTCATTACTGCATATAAAATGTGCCTATAAGTTATGCATTTCATTAGAAATCATGTCTATAAGCTTCTATACACTTCTACTTATAGAAATCATGATTATAGGTTTTCCGCACTTCTGCATATACACACGTCATTAGACAAACAGTCTATAGGTTAAATTAATAACAAGTTGCATCCTAGATACCATGCCTATAGGATTCCTGCATCCTGATAATCATTTTAAAACCACCAACGCTTATAAATCATGCACATAAGAGTAATCAATTGAATCTGATTTGCCACTTTCATCTATAAGTCTAAAATCAGTAGCAATGTAGCTTAAATTCACTTACGTTTTTTCCTATAATCAGCAAGCCTTCCTTAAAAGTCAGTACATTTCGCACTATTAGATATCACGCCTATAGGTCTCACCTAGGCAATCCATTAGGTGATTAATTAACTGCATCAGTCTTTGATAATTACAACGAGGGGTAGGCCTAATTCAGACTTCTCATCTGAGAAATATATGATAAATCAGCCACGCCTTAACATTTAAGTTTAATTCAGACCATAACCAGTATATGTAAGTCATGCTAAACAATTTGCTGCTTTAAATGAGGAGGCCTGTTTGAGCCTTTAAACTACTATGTGTGTTCCCCTTAATTAGTTCATGTGTTTTGTTTGTCGCATTAGAATTTTGTCCCTTTTAAACTCTGAAAAGCCAAACCTCACTTCCCTTTAGGATTAGTAGTCCCAAATGCCTCCGGGACTGATAGGATTGGGGTGGGTACTAGCATGCAATAAGTAACGACACTATTTCACTTTTAATACCTTAACGAGGTGGGAAAGGGTAGACATGGATATGATGACCACGCGATAACACCACGCGTATAAATGGTTATCAGGTGTTGTGTGGGGTGATCCATGTTATTTATAAACCTAGGACCCCCCTTTTTCTTTACTTATTGACTTCCCCTTTTTCCAGATTTTTTTTTTAGCTTCACCAACTCTTTCACTCCTATTATGCAAATCTCTCTTTAAATTGCCTGATTTTCAATACTGTTTTTTTTCAAACTTCCGCCTCTTTTCACTTCCTTTTTAATTACTTATTTGACCCCCCTTTCCTTTTACTTGTGTATCCTTTCTTTAGTTGCGAAATTACTTCAAAATTTCAGCACTCTTTAAAACTCATGTACTTCTTTTATTTGCACCATTATGTGAAAGTACTTAGTATTTACAATGCTTGCTTGTATTTGTCGTTTGTATTAAAAGTCACAATTGTAGCATGGACGGGAACCACACTAGTGGATCTTGAGGGGTGCCTAACACCTTCCGCTCGTGATAATTTCATGCCCTTACCCATTCTCTGGTCCTTTCTTAAGTTAAATTTTCTTTAAGTGTCCTAATGCACTTAATCATTAGGTGGCGACTCTTCAAATTGAAAACCCAATTTCTTTAAGACTTTTACCATTTCATGCTATTTATGACTTTATTCTTCTTTACATGTCTTTACTTGTTTTTAAGTATTTATTCTTTCTTCTACTACGAAACTAACTTGGCTCTTTGTTTCTTTTCTTTATTTCTCTTAATGCCTTCCTTTATCGCTTTCCTTCAATGCTGTTGTAAATTATGAGAAACTGTTGTAATTATTACTTTATGAACGTGAAAATACGTGACAACTTGTAACTACATATTCAATATCATATTCCACTCGTGCCAAACAAAATACCATAGCAACACTTATAATGAGTGGTTGCACCCTTTCGATATTATCACCCCTAAATTTGGCAAAGGCGTATGGTAAAACCAGTCGATCAACGGTGTATTCGACGGTTTCGTGCCTTTCCCTATTGAGTTGTCCGCTAAAGGGTACCAGTCTAATACCCCATAGAAACCATTTCTCTTTAAATTATGCATGCATCATGGTCAAACCTAGACGAGTCAGTTATGTTGTCCGCATAATGACCCTTTAAGATAGCCTTATCCAAAGTCCACTGGGTTTCCTTGGAACCCAAACGGACACTACCACATCTGTGCATTTATTTGGAGAACTAAATGCTGCTTATGCTAATTATTGATATTTAAATAGTCGAGTCTAGCGGGGGTAAGGGCCTAACCTTTTGTCTTGCAGAAAATGAGGTACGAAGTCCCCAGATTCGGCATGGTCACTAACATCCACCAACAAATTGTTGAGTTGGTGGGGAGATCTTCATTCCAGCGATCAAGCTCTTGTCAGGAAGCATCTAGGAAACCTGCCTTCCCTCCTAGAAATTTAACCCAACAACAAAATTATTGAAGCTTCTACTCTATTTTGGGATTGCGATAGTTCGGTATTTCGCTTTGGGGACACAGAGATGATGCCTTTGCTTGAGGAAATAGGAGGACTAGCCGGGATACCATGGGAAACTCCGGGTTTGCTAATGCTGGAAAATCGCAAGGATAGGGGTTTTCTCAAAATGATGGGTCTAAAGAAGAATCCAGACTTGATATGTTTGAATGAGTCATACATTCCCTTTGACTATTTGTATGCAAATGTACGGTCACAACAAATCTTACCGTACTTATCCTGACGAGTTCACCCTCACCTCATTGGGGCACATCCATCGAAGGGTCTTTATCTTCATGTTCTGTTTCTTGGGGATGATAGTGTTTCCAATGAAGAAAAAAAGGACATGGTCACCAAAACCTTAATGGAAGGAATTAACGGACAACCATTCAGTCTTGTGCCAATGATAGTTGCAGAAATATACTGAGCCCTAGAAATATGTCAAAAGGGAGTAAAACATTTCGAGGGTTGTAATCTGCTACTCCAATTATGGCTCATGGAACACCTCCAAAAGGGTGAGTACCGGCAGGAAATCCATCGTAGAGACTGGGACGATCATATCGCCTTTCATTACCCAAAACGAATGAATTACATGCCCAACATGTTTGCCCAACCAGAAAATGCGAGAGAATGGGTCGAACTCTTTGACAATCTTACTGAGGATCGAGTGCAATGGATGTTCGAGTGGTTCCCTACTAAAGAATTTATCATTCGATCTAGGGATGCGCCATTTCTTATACTCATCGGTTTGAGAGGAACTTATCCTTATGTCCCTCTTCGAGTCATGAGACAGGCAGGTAGGAAGCAGGTTATACCAAGGGTCGACAAGATGAATCACTTTCGAGCCGACTTCCAGGACGACGACAACCCTTACAAGTGCCAAGCCCAACACATGTGGCATTGCAAAATCGTTATGGGAAGGGATACTATCGAACCAGATCGTTACCATGCTAGTTGTACCCCACACTATTTAGGCTGGCTGGAAGACAATCACAACAATTTGGGTCAGCTCGGGTTTGTTCGAGGTCATAGGATCATTGATGAGAAGGCTGAAAAAAGGTAAAATACAACCAACTGCGCAAGAGGATGCGTGAATGTGAAAATGAGCACCATGAAATACAAGAAGCCAATCAAAAACTAATTGGAAAATGAAAGGATATGGCTGTCAGTGCCAACAAATGACTAATCTACTTGGAGCGGGGCATAGTAGAACTTGAAAAGAAGTTTCTGAAGAGGGTCGAAGGTTGCCGAGTTGCTGAAGGAAATGAAGGCGGATATCTATCCAGGGCCTACTTGCTGCTGGGACTGCGCGAGCTGGGAGAGCTATACAAGGGAGCCAACACTGCCGAATCTGGGGAAGGTCCTTCTGGGACCAAATAGATAGGAGTTTTCTTTTCCTTTGAAAATGTAATAAGGCCTATGACCATTATTGACATTTTATTCCATGTTATTTAGTGTCTTTTTGGGATTCGTCTTATTTTCTTATCAATAAAATGAGGCATTTAGTATTCTAAGTTCTCCAAATTTACTTGTCGCTAGGCCTACCTCAGGCATAATGAGGCCCCAAAATTAGGGCACGCTTTATATTTCCTGCACTATGTGATTAAATATTGCAACATCTTTTTTTATAATCCTTACTAACTTGATACCTTTTTGTTTTTCCTTTTGTTTATTCCCCTCCTCAGATGTTAGTTCATGAACTTTGGCAACATCAACATATTTTACCAGATCCAGGAGCCCTCCACCTACTCCTCCTCCCAGTCCTGCCAAGCACAAAGGCAAAAGAAGAATGGAAGATTCAAACAACTCAGCTGAATGGGTAGAGATCACTCTTAGTGCCACGGTCCCCAAGGAGAATGCTTCTCAAATAGAACAAAAGTTACTGAAATTCCAAGAAGAGCTTGATCAAGTACGAAATTTGGCAAGTCTGTCATTTTCCCTTGCCGCCTCAGAAGTTACTCAGAATCCCGTACCTCCACAAAACGTCCCAAAGCAACCCGCTCGTCACCACCATTGCAATACTTGCCACACTCCCAACAACAATCCGTCGCTCATCCCGGAACTATTGAACTCCACAAATGACCACTGCCACAACCAATACAACACCCCCATCTATGTGGAAACTGTGCCGCATCCTACGCAACCCATCTCAAGCACACCCGAGTCCGATGATAAGGATTTGCTCATCAGAAATTTGGTGGAAGAACTTAAGAAGCTGACCACCAGGATCCAAGGCGTTGAATGAAGTAAAGGAATTGAGGGGCTAAACTATGAAGATCTATACATACAGCCCGATGTCGAACTGCCCGAGGGGTACAAACCTCCCAAGTTCGAAATCATAGCCTCATACTCGACCTTGTTGTTGCTAAATTTCGACGTGTTTATAGATTTCCTAATCATGCCGCCCGTAGGCAGTTTCAGAATGATGCCGAGTCCGGACCCTTTCACATTTGAGGCACCATCGGTGAATAGGGTCCATACCCCCGGTGATGTGCCTATTTTTAGCATGATTTATTTCTCTACTTCAGGCACAAGGGCAGGCGTAAAATCGTCCACGGTGTCTGCCAAAGTTTGGGACTTGATAGCAATTCGGGGTTGGTACTCGATATCATACCCTCCGAGCTCGATGGCCCATTTGGCTAATCTGCCCGATAATTCAGGTTTGTGCAAGATGTTTCGAAGAGGGTATGTTGTTAAAAAACATATATGATGGCATTGAAAATAAGGCTTTAATTTTTGAGATGCACTTATTAATGCAAGAGCTAATTTTTCTAAGTGTGGATACCTGATTTCAGCATCTTCTAGAGTCCGACTTACGTAATAAATAGGGAATTACGTACCTTGTTCTTCCAGAACCAACACACCACTTACCTCTACTCCGGATACAGCCAGATACAAGTATAACATTTCGTCTTCCTTTGGGGTATGGAGCAAAGACGGGATCAAGAGGTGCCACTTTAATTCCTCTAAAACATGTTGGCATTCAGGAGTCCACTCAAAGATTTTTTTTTTCTTGAGCAAGGAGACGAAATGATGACTCCAATCTGACGACCTCGAGATAAATCGGCCTAAGGCCGGTATCCGTCCGGTTAGCCGTTGTACAGTCTTCACATTGTTCACCACTGTGATTTCTTCAATGGTCTTGATTTTGTCGGGGTTGATCTCGATCCCCCTATTCGATACCATGAAGCCTAAAAATTTACCCGATCCTACTCCGAAGGCACATTTCTCGGGGTTGAGCTTCATGTTGTAACTTCTAAGGATATCAAATGTTTCCTGCAAATGAGTCAAATGGTCCTCTGTGCGCAGGGACTTAACTATCATGTCATTAATGTAAATGTTTATCGTGAAAATGGTAATAACAATTAAATTTGATTATGGGACTCTAAAAATACGTGATCTATTTTTATGCTAGTTGTTAAGCAATTGATGCTATGTCAAAGACTTAGAAACGGGATACGAGTTTGAGAACAAGGTGATAATCAATTCGATAGGTCAGTATTCGGGGCCTCAAGCTTGTCGATGCGGGGGCCTCGAGGTCGATTTGGGTGCTCGACTGTGAGCTATCGAAGGTGATCTATGTACAACTAACAGTTATAATAAAATCAACTAAGGCTCTTTATGGCCAATAATGGGCAATAAATGAAGAACAATAATGAAGATAATAAATGGACGCAACAATATCAAGAGAATGTGTTAGAGAGCAAAATGAATGTTCTTGTATATTTAGTATGGAGCCACAGATCTCTACAAAATGGAATGGACCCCTTTTATATAGGAAGGGGGAATCCCAACATAGTAAAAATGCATTTATTACAAAGATATGGAGATGGGAAAGATAGTTGGTGTCATGAAGCGGGCTCAGACTATCCTGACAGACTTTATCGTCTCTAGCTGCACCTCTTCGGAACTCCCCTCTTTTCCAATATAGCCATTGGTCTGTATTGCCCCGAGGTCGAGCATCGACAGCCCTCGAGGGTAAACCTCGATCCTAATATCGAGCCTTATGGAGTATGTCTATAGGGTATCATAATGACGGAAAATTGGACCCTACAATTTTACCGCGCACAGATAGTCTGTGCGTTTCTTAGAGTGAAAGTGATAAGAAACAACCTCGAACTTCTGCCCCTCTGATACTTTTGTAACGATAGCAGTCACAAGGTGCCAAAAGGCGATGCACACGCAACTCTTGAAGGACTTCATATTGAATATGGTAGTTAGCTATCCCTTGGCCTCCTTCAACGCGCACACGAGGTTTCTATAAGTACTCGCCTTCTCGTTCTTTACAACTCACCGCATTTCCCAAACCCTAAAAAAGGTTCCTTCTACCTTTACTTTTGTTCTTTCTTAGGAACGCAACTTCTCTTTCTCTTCCGATTTTTTTTAGGAATGGCGAAAACCTTCACCTCTGCTTCTCAGGAGAATGTGGCCTCATCCTCTTCGCTTCTACCCAAAGGTGAAGAGTTAATGCCTCGTCATGCTGGAGAACACGTTCCAGGATTTTTTGCAATGGCTTTTGATTTCAAGGTCGAGAGGCCTTCTTCGAAGCCGGGGCGTCGCGAGCCTGTGTCTTAGTATATTAGCTCGATAACAGACGTCGGAAGAGTGAGAACTGATGTCGTTGGGGGACATGGTGCTTATGGAGATCCCTACTTGGGAGGAGGATATAACGACATGCTAAGCCGATTTTCTCAGTGTGTATACTTACCCATTTACCCTAGGGCCGGTGGGGACATCCTCGCCTCCGATTGATCCTGTGATTCTCGACTTATGCCAACGGTATCAAGTGACCTTCGGTCAAATTCATCCTTCATTCCGGCGTGTTATTTATATGATCAGGTACTATGTGAACATGATTTAAGAGATGTCCTTCACCCTCGATCATCTGATTAGGATGTACAACCCTCATCTCTTCCGGGGGGGTCTAATCAAGCTCCATTGCCGAGCCTTGAGGGCCATCTTTGCCTGTACCGAGGAGCTTGGGAATGGGGGATGGATAAGTCACTTCGTCCGAGTAAGGACTTTTAATCTAATCTTGGCAAAAATGATGTCGTTCCTCGAGAGATGGAATGTGGAATGTAAGTAGACACGTTATCTAGCATTCCCTCGCTCCTCTTTGATTACATTCTTCCAGGCACTTAATTTCTCTTATTAATACAGCTGTAGCAATTTATCCTGGTGCGGTCACGGACCTCCTGAGTTTGGTCGGCCGTCTGGACTCGATTTGCTCGTATGCTGAGCGAGTGTGGCGGGATTTGTCCCTAGCTCGGTGGGAAGCTAAGGATCATGGTGAACCTTTACCCTTGCTGTAGTCACACTTTTCAACCTAAATTGCTTCTGGAAGCGCTCTCATTGCCTGTGCTTACCTCTTGCATTTGTGTAGGTCTAGGGGAAGTCCCCTTGATGAAGGGAGCATTGCCTGGTGGGGAGGGTGCTATTGTACCCGATTAAGGGAGTAAAAGACAAAGGGATCCATCGAACGGACCTTCGGAATCCAAGAAGATTAAGGCGAAAGATACTAAGGCCGACCTAGTAGCCCTAACTCCAAAAACAACGAGAAATCGGCGAGTTGAAGGTGAGGGGGAAAATAGCTTTTCGACAGTGCCCAAGGGAGGGATAAACCTGGCCAATCCTTGGGCCGTTGAGACGGTGGTTTACGAGCCGGAGCATGACATCGTCGCGGTACAACTTCAGAGTGGAGGGACAACTGAGGGAGTACGTGTGTTGCCCTTGAGCTGGCCGGTGACCAGAGTTCCCCTCCGGCTGGGATGCCTTCCGTAGGTGGTTCGTAGGAGCCTAGTTCTGGGACCCTGAATGGACAAGGGATGGTCCTGATTGACCCTGCTAGTGTTGTGGTCGTGATTGATCCCCCTCAGGGAATGACCCTACCTCCTAAAGAGTGCAAGATGTCCTGCATGAAGGATCTTCCGATGCGTGGATGTTTATCAAAGGCAGAGATGCGCTAGAAAAGCTTCCAACCATTCCCGAGGGAATCCCTGAGATTGATGCTTCACTCGTCTTTGGAGAGATGAGCAGGCTTTGTGAGCAGGTATTTTTGCGAATCCTTTCTGTCGTTCTGGCCTCGGTCGCTCCGACCTTTGTCTTTCTAACTTGTCTTTTTTTGTGGATTCAGGCCAATGTGCTTTACAGTTATACTTTCACCTAGTATCAGGATAAGGTGACTCGTTATGAGCGCGAGAAGGCTCTCCTTACTGAACATGTTACCTAGTCCTCGTTTGCCATAATCTGAATGTTTGCCAGATCCCAGTGTTTTAACATCTTGGATCTGATTCGTACAGTTTGAGAAAGAAGTTGCCCTGCTGAGGGAGGATCTCTGGTCCAGAGACTCTGAAGTCTCCGAAATCAAATGGTATGTGAGATAGATAACTTCTGAGAGGGATGCCCTCCTGGAAAAGGTGGCCTTAGTTGGGCGTCAACTTAGTGACGCGTGGGAGGATAGTGACAAGTATAGAGGTCTCCATTTTGAGTTACTAGGTGCATTATCCAGGATCAAAACTGAAGCCGAGGCGTTAATATCTTTGCATAGAGAAATACCATTGAGACAAGCACTCAAGCCAGGAGAGCGCTTGAGGAGATCGAGCCAAAATTGACTCGCGCTGTAGAGCGTGCTCGATTGGGACCTCGGAGGAAGACTCTTGGGGATATGCATGCGGGAGATATCATCTTGCCTGCCGAGCTCGGGAGGCTGAAGACCCAAGAGAAGAAGGATGCTGCCTTGTTTGATTTCGGAGGTGCGCTGGGTAGTGGCTCAGGAGGTGATAAAAATGAAGATGGAGCCCCCTAAGGGGAAAAGGCCGCTGAAAGACCCGAAGTTGTAGCCGGAGTCGTTGGGGTGCAACCTTCGGTAGATCTTTCGTGGATATAGGTTTGATGACATATTAGGGTTTAGTTCGGTTCTTTCTTTGTAAGGGTTTTTTCAGGACTTGTAAACATCCCCCCTGTGGGTCATAAGAAGGTTTTTTGTTTCATATCCCTTCTTTTCCCTTTTGTTTTTCTGAAATAATATGTGATGTTTTTTGATAGTTTATCAGAGATTCCAGGTCTTAGGTTAGACCCTCGGGCTTTTGCTATTACCGGGCGACCCGTAACTGTCGAAGGTCACCCCCAAGAGTTTCTCAGGTCAGGCCTGGCTTTCATGCGTCCGGTCCGTGTGATCTTTGATCTTAGTGCTGGTGGTAGTGACTTGTACGTATCGGGTCGGTACGCCCTATAAGCTGGCATTCGAGTTCTCACGCTCTCGCCCTTAGGCATTTTTATTATTTTAGGTTCAGTCTCCAAGTCAGGTTTTGACTCGAGCTCATTTGACCCTCAAGTTTTAAAAGTTCAAGCTGGCCCTTAAGATCTTACGCGTTGGGTCGATATCTTTTACATGGGCTGGCGACAATGGCTCTTACGCATTGCTCTTAGCCATATTTAGTTAACTATTTTGGGTTTAGTCTCCGAGTTAGGTTTCGACTCGAGCTTATTCTACCTTCAAGTTTTTGGATTTGTGTGGGCTGGCAAGAATGGCTCTTACGCCTTGGGTCGAAATGACCTTTTATGTAGGATGTCGACAATGGCTCTTACGCCTTGCTCCTAGGCATATTTAGTTAACTATTTTGGGTTCAGTATCCGAGTCGGGTTTCGACTCGAGCTCATTCGACCTCAAGTTGTTGGATTTGTGTGGGTTGACGACAATGGCTCTTACGCCTTATGTCGAAACATCCTTTTATATGGGCTGGCAATAATGGCTCTTATGCCTTGCTATTAGGCATATTTAGTTAGCAATAATGGCTCTTATGCCTTGCTCTTAGGCATATTTAGTTAACTATTTTGGCTTCAGTTTTCGAGTCAAGTTTTGACTCGAACTCATTCGACCCTCAAGTTTTTGGATTTGTGTGGGCTGGCAATAATGGCTCTTACGCCTTGGGTCGAAGTGACCTTTTATGTGGGCTGGCGAAAATGGCTCTTACGTCTTAGGTCGAAGCGACCTTTTATAGGCTTTATTTTTCCCTCGTTAAGGACTGTTTTAAAATAAATTTTGCCTGACTGTTCAACGGTTCGATAAAAACCTCGATTTTGAGTCATTATGTGGCGATGATCGAGTACCTCGGGAGGTTTGGCTCGGAGGCTGAGTATCTCAAAGCCTGTAATCTGGGGCTAACATGGTAGAAGATCTTTTTCCTATGTCGAGGGTAGCCTATTTTACCAATTCTTTTCGAAGTAGATTCAAAGCAATCGAAGGTATGTGATTTTGTAGAGACGGTCGGTGTCCCCGAGTCGCGTTAGGTTGGCTGGTACAACCTTTTGACCGTAGTCATTTATGCTTGGCCGGAGTTATTTTTAATCCCGAGTGAAGTAGTTTTAGCGTATATATCGAGGGTATGCCTTTTAAGGGTCTTACAAGTTCGATATGTAGTCTTAACTTTGAGATCGGGTTTATGCCTTTAGTAAGGCCTTACAAAATTTTCATACCTTTGAGGTTTTACAGTTTTTAGATACTTGGTACAAGTATGGTTCATGCCTCGCTTAAGGTCTTACAGATATTGCCACATGGTACAAGTGTGGT
The DNA here is from genome assembly GCA_026770625.1 of Nicotiana glauca. Taxonomy (NCBI): domain Eukaryota; kingdom Viridiplantae; phylum Streptophyta; class Magnoliopsida; order Solanales; family Solanaceae; genus Nicotiana; species Nicotiana glauca. The sequence goes on along the minus strand of MU671492.1, from coordinate 2,755 downwards.
TCATGCCTTGCTCGAGGTCTTATAGATATTGTTGCAGCCTTATGTAGGTCTTATGAGACCGAGTCTGCCCGCTTGGGGTCTTATGGTCTAGGGTTTTTAATGAATGGTGATTGGCAACAGTCCTCGAGTCATTGAGGGTACCTTGGCTCGGGAGTCATTACTCGTAAACTCTATATTGCCTCATTGAGGGCCAAAGATTTCGGAGATTCTGACCCTGAGGTCATGCGATTTTTGAGATTTTGACGCCAGTCTCCGAGTGTTCGGGATACTTTTGAATTTGGAGATATTTTATAATTTTGATGTTGCCTCGTTGAGGGCTTACGAGTTTGGAGTTCCGACCCGGGGTCATTTAGGTGTTGAATTATTGACGCCAGTCTCCGAGTGTTCAGGGCATTTTTGATAGAGGAGTCCTTTTTGCTAAAACGTCGAGTTCTTTTTGAAGCGTGAAATGCTTTGATGAAAAGTATTCGATTACTTGGTACAAGTATATATGTCTTTGTTGTTAAGGGCTTGGTTGCTCTATATGGGCATGGTTCGTTCGACCGTTTGGCCCGGTACATTACTTTCCTATCAAGGTCCCATTTGGGATATCTTGGTTTTCCCGAGTAGGTGACCTTCCTAGGGGATGCCCCCAGTATTCGAAGTTGATTGCAAAAGAAATGTTGAATACTTGTTGAGTTTCCTTAGGTAGCATATGGTCGTTGATTCGTTAAAAACCTTGCCGGTAAAACCCTTCTAGGGATAAAATCCGATTGAAGAGTGCAACGCGTGCTCGACGGTGTTTCAGAATTATCAATTGGACACCCTAGAAATAATGTCTTTTTAACATTGATATGTTCCAGTCGCTTGGAATCTATTCGCCCTCCATGGTACCGAGCTTGTAAGACCCTTTTCTGACTACTCCGAGGACACGATATGGTCCTTCCTGATTTTGGTCTAGCTTTTTTTCATTAGGGTTTCAGGTGTTAAGGGTAACTTCTTAGGACCAAGTCCACAACTCCAAATTGTTGGAGGTTTGTTCTCCTATTATAATACCTTTCGATCCTTTGCTTTTGGGCGGCCATCCGCACCGGCGAGGCTTCTCATTTTTCATCTAATAGTTTGAGGGTTGTTGTCATGGCCTCGTTATTCGAGCTCTCAGTGGTGTGCTAGAATCTGGCGCTTGACTCCCCGACCTCCACTAGTATCAAAGCCTCGGTGTCGTACACTAGAGAGAAAGGCGTTTCCCTTGTGCTTGATTTTGAAGTTTTTTGGTATGCCCATAGCACTTCGGGAAACATTTCTCTCCACTTTCCTTGGCGCTTTCCAGCTTCTTTTTTAACTTTTGGATGATGGTTTTATTTGTGGACTCGGTTGCACACGGGTGGTAAGGCGTCGACAGGATTCTCTTGATTTTGTGATCCTCAAGGAACTGTGTTACCCTACTTCCGATGAACTGCCTCCCGTCATCACATGTTATCTCGGAGGGAATCTCGAATCGGCACATAATGTGGTCCCAGAAAAAGTTAATGACTTCTTTTTATCTTATCTTCTCGAAGGCTTGTGCTTATAGTTGTGAGCACGTGATTTTTGCCCTAAGCAAATTATTCCCAAAATATAAGCAAAATGATTTTTAAATAATTTTGGGGCATTTTATGTTAATTGTGTGCATAAATTCATATAAAATAGGTAGAAATACCAGGATTTTATTTTTACAATTTTTGTGATTTTTGGAAACAAATTAAAGAAAATCAAAATACGCATTTATTTGTTCTTAATTAGAAAATACTATAAAAATAGAAATTAATTACCTTTAAAATTAGCAAAAATCAGAAAAATATGAAAGAAAATAAAATACAAAAGGAAAATATAAAAATGAAAAAGGAAATAAATACAAAATATAAAAAATACAAAGAAAAAATATAATACAAAAAATACAATACAAAATTTTTGGGCTAAATACAAATAATACAAATAACAGCCCAAGTGTATAACAGCTGCCCAGGCCCAAAGGGACCAAAACCCGGTCTGCCCAGTCCAAATTAAAACGACATCGTTAGATATTAATAGATCTGGACCGTTGAAGGCTTTTATCAAACGGCCAGGAATGATGGTCATCACTTAAATGAAACAACGTCGTGTACTAAAATCAAGCGGAGCCGTTGATCTAATCAATCCAATGGCCACTTAAATAAAACAGTGTCGTATAGAGGGTAAATGAATCTGAGCCGTTGGTTCATTAGATCCAACGGTCTCAGATCCTTAAAGGTTTTTAAATATACCAAAACGATACATACCCTTTCATTTTACACCATTCGTCTCCACTTGCAAACCCTAGCCGCCCTAGGTTTCCCTCAATCACCCGCCGGAAACCTACCGGCGGGGAACACCGCCATCTCTGATGAAGCCACCCTTAACACCATAAGGCCTCCTCCATCTCCTCTTTCACCCCATCTAACCAGTTTTCTTCGAATAAACCCAGAAACCTTCGAATCTTTCAAAAGGTGTCGCCGGAACCCTACTCCGGCGAACACTTTTTCCAAAAAACCACTCTGAGACATCCCAGAACACCCAGCCTAAGAATCTTTTCAATAAAAAGAGACTCAACAGTCTGCCTGAGAATAAAAACCCCAAGAAATGACATCCAAAGTTTCAAAGGTTCTGGAAAATCAAGAAAAATGAAGAAAAGGAAAAATAGAAGAAAGAAAGAAAGAAAGAAAAGAAAAATAAAAGAAGGAAAAAGTGAAGCTAAGTGTCTAAATCCCTTTTCTCTTTT